>OZ024907.1:97436481-97543981 GCA_964017125.1 Flabesymbios commensalis
AAGAACATTTGAAGGCGGAATGACATTTAAAACGGCTACTATATTTTTTATTTTAGTGTACGAACGCAAGTATTTTTTTCCCATTATATAAATATGTGTGGGTAAGCTACCGGTTTCGGCGATGTCCGGCAGGGTTCGGCATCTGAAGAGCGCCCCCTTCCCTAGCCGGATATCGGCGATTCAGCCAGCGGGGCAGGCAGACGTCTGTCTTGCCCCCGCGGAGCTAGCCACGAGGCCGAAGCCGCCCTGTTCCACATTCTATCACCGTCCATCCGAATCAGTGCACGGCGTTATGAATCATAACTAATATCAATAAAGCATCAAGAACATCATGGAGACAATGTCAAGTTATTTGTGTACTGTCGCCCAGACAGGAATTAAAATGAGATAGAACTTAGACTTAAAGAATCATTCAGCTTCAAAACGCGCATGCCTGGGACGGTCAAGTGTAGGCCAGCAGTAGCCTATTGAGTACAGATTGACGGCATTAATATAGCCACTGAACTGATTACTCAAACAAGACATTGATTACTCAAACGAGACATTGATCCAATGCTGTTTTAATGTTAGGCCAACGTCTGCGACGCTGGCCCAACATTGAAACAGCATTAGATAAATGTACAATGTTTGAGAGAAAGTCCTCCTGCCCAGCAAACGCAAGACATTTGTATGACATTTATGCAATGTCGGCCCAACGTCTTCGACGTTGATCCAACATTGCAAAAAACATACGTTGGTTCCCAGTAACACGAGATGTTGACTCAATCTTGATTTATTGTTGGCACATCGTTTACGATGCTGGCCCAACATTAAAGCAACATGGGGTCAACGTCTCGTGTTTGCTGGTTTAATGCATTGATAATCACCAGGTGTCACCTTCTACAGGTGCGGCACTATTCTCAACAGGTGTCGCCTACTACAGGCACTAAATTGTGGTTCAGATTCAAAGCTGTATGTTGCCCACTACCAAATCTGCGTCTATTTGCGCCGCATTCATTGCGCCCTCATCATTGAACTGGCTGCAGAACATTTTTGTTTATGTGAAGTGGAGTTAAATATGGGTTCAGGTGACTGTGAGGCAAGCCACGAAAAACAACTAATTTACTATCCCTTACAAGGATGAAAAAATGTAGTATGAACCAGGGAGTGTTTTATTTATTTTAGAACTCAGAATCTGACGACTGTGGACGTCAGATTCTGCCGTCTAAAGTCGATCCCCGCGCTGAAATGGTTAAAGGTGTAATCAACTGTCAAAATAAGCGGGACAATGTGGTCCCCAGAATGCAACAGTGGCCCCTGGACATTCCACAATGACATATCACCCCACATTCACAGTTATCAGCCAAGATAATAATACTATATACGTTTCATACCCATCGCATTCACCATTTCTCTCATGTGGGCTTTGTGTTGTGACACAAAAGGCTGTGCTACAATTGGGGGTCAGAAACAGTTGACCTCCAGCATATTGACAGTAAGAGCTTTCCCAGCCAACACGGCACACTCACCAAATGTTGGTTTAATGTCAGCCAACGCCAATTTCTCGTTGAAATCAGTACATTCGCTGATATTAATGCTGTCAAAGTGTACTCTATAGGCTAATGTAGGCCTACACTTGACCGTCCCACACATGCGCATTTCAAAGCTGTATGAATCTTTAAGTGACTTTGCAATATGTTAAAAACACTTCAACAGGTTGATGAAAAATCTGCGACAGATTATGACGTAAGGGTGGGGTGATAGGGCATGGCGGGTTAGTGAGAGTGTTTTCTTTCACTCATCCGATAAGGGGCTCTGGATTTACCCCCAGACATGCCCAGACTGCCCAGGACTTGACTTTCGCTGTGAGGGTTGAGGGACAACTCCCTTCATCAACAATTGTCCGACTAGTTTAACTCTTACAGTCACCTTGGACGTCCGAATCTGACGTCTTAAGTCGACCCCTGCGCTGTAAGGGTACAAATATTTCTAATGGCCATAGACCCATTGCATAGGCATACAAATGCGCCAGACAGAGCTAACTAAGACATTTATGCTGATTTTAAATTGAAAAAAAAGCTGGTGTCTCCATAGTTTATACACAAATATTTCAGCGTTGTAAGGGTCAAGGCCATCCCTGGTAATCACTGATGTGTGATCTGCATCAACACTGATGGACAGACTAGACCAGACGTGGCTAGGGGTAACCTTGGTGTCACCCGGAATGGAATTTAGGCCACTATCATTTTCACATAGCTGAACTACCCAGGGGCCTGAATCAACCTGTTGATCAGGTAACTGCCACTATTTTACTGAAATATAGCCAAAATTGTACATGACCTATGCGCGATTTTTTTCCGATTTGGAAAAATCTAGCATATTACACATTTCCGCCCACTGAGTAGTGAAATTTTGAGCTATATTAATATATTTGATATCAACAGAAAGCTACTGGCACAGGCTTTCACGTGGATGTAACATATTTTCTCTCCGATCTTTGCAAAATGCACAAGACAGTGACACTTTACCCCCAGCCACGTCTGGTCTAGACAGACGGATGGAAGAAAGAACATTTACATGACTGCTGTGGGAACAACGACAAATCTTCTGATCAAATAACACAATAAAAAAAGTCAATACAATATTATTTATTATTACATTCATTACAGGAACCAACCGTCTTGTGAAATACTACATTAGGACATGTCCCGTGGTTAATAAACGTCGTATCTACCAGTCACCCAGCAAACAAGGCGTTGAAACAATGCTGGTTTAATGTCGGCCCATCGTCTGCGACGCTGGCCCAACATTAAATCAGCATTGGGTCCTTGTCCTGTGTTTAATGGGTTGAACCAATGTTGGTTTAAAGCTGGCACATCATCTACGAGACTGGCCAACATTAAATCAACATTGGTTCAATGTCTTGTGTTTGCTGGACAGTGGTATATCACCCTTAACCACCACGGCAGCGAGTTACATAGTTGCGTAGATACTATGCACATATAATACATGTAATAATACATGCAAATATAAAATACCAGCACGTAGAGAATATTATTGTATCAATGTGATTCAGTATAGTAGAGCCATGTTGGTCCATGCAAGCTCTCATAGAGTAAAAAATAATCCTAAATATCACCATGCCGTGACTAGTTCTACATGTTCTACTACGGCGTTGAAACCAAACCATAAATGCTATTGTTTAAGCAATCAAATCACTCATCACTTCCACTTCACATGAACTGAGATAAATGTTCTTAGGATAAAATAGATACCGATATGTTCAACAGTTTGTTTCACGTAGTTAAATGTAGCCATTTCAGCAGCTTGGAAGCTCGAACACTTATTATTGTCCACAATAAAATATTCATTTGATGTGCTCTTTTGGTCAGCTCGTGATATATCTTAGTCCAATGCCTCTTGATACTTATTTTAATTTATAGAAAAATGTTTTCAACATGATTCTCCAACATAGCATTATCTCACAGTATAAATTGAATGAAACCAGTTTAAACAATCAGCTGTACATTTTATTTATTTTGCGGCGTTGAATCTTTGTGTGATATCTTCCCAGTTGGCCACATTCCAGATGGCGCTTACATAATCTGGTCTGACGTTCTTGTATTGTAAATAGTAAGCGTGCTCCCAAACGTCAATACCAAACAGCGGAACCAAGCCTAAAACACAAACAGTCAATTATAGTCTGGAAATAGTATTGTAGATAGTAAACGCTCGTCAATACCAAACAGCGGAACCAGGCCTAAAACACACAAAAAAATAGTAAGCGTGCTCACAAACGTGAATACCAAACAGTGGAAGCAAGCCTAAAACACAAACAATCAATTATGGTCTGGAAATAATCATATGTATGTATATATTTATTACATCCAATTCTGAAGAATAGCATAACAGCATACAATTCACTTTAGATTTCATTCAATATGATTCTATTTAACAATGACATCAAACATATTTACAGGCATTTACATCTTATCTTGCAGTGATTTGAGTGATTTCCTAACAATACTGTATACATATTATAGGCAAAAAATAATATTGCACAGTATATTTGTTGCCTTTCTTGTGTAAAACTTGATATGCTGCTGTATTACACAACACAGCAAAGATGATATATTAATTCAATGTTGGATTAATGTTGACACAGCGTCGAAGACTGGGGCTCAACAACTTAAAATTAATGTATTTAGTTTAAAGGATGGAGCTGCTTGTCTACTGACCTAGAATGATGACTGGAATCTCTGTTAGCCCTTTTTATTTACATTTTAAATAGCACCTCGTCGTGGTGTAAGCCTAATTGTGCTTCCAATAAGCAGGATATAGAAATATTCGTCTGTGAGTGGATAAATCTTCAGGATTTTCATCTACTTGAAGTTGTGGATTGCATACACAAATTCATGTGAGTGAAAATTTCTTTACTCACTTGCAGTTGTGTCTCACTACCGTGATCCACAACTTCAAGTGGGTGAAAATAATTCATATTTGTTTAATTTGGAAAATCTTAGATGTAAGACACTCGTTTCATTCCTAATATCTGATAAAACAGAATAAAAAACGACAATAGGTGTGCTTTGTGGTGCAAGGGGTGAAATATTACTGAGAAATTTTTACTGGAAAATTAATTATTAATTCCTTAATTTACACAGAGAGCCCACCTGTAGTGGCTTCTAGCGGGTCTTGATTTGCACAGGTTGCTATTTGTAATCTGGAGGCAGTCTTGTTATAACCGAGCCATCCCCAGCCTGAGCCCTGGACGGCCACTGTGGAGCCGCTCATCTGAGTCTTCATGTTCTCAAAAGAACCAAAATCACGCTTGATCATCTCCATCAGTTCTCCTAACAAACAAATAGTAACAGTGAATTTCAATCTAATTAATATAAAACCATAATAAAATTGTTAGGTGTATAACAAATCTGTCAAATTATTGAGGTATTTAAATAACTACCATTGTATATGATTGTCTTTCTTTTGAAATGGAAATACATGTGAATCCACAAATCATTTTTTTAGAAACAAAAATGACAAATTCTGAGAATGTTGTGGCAGCCATAATCGACGGCATATATTTTTTTATGTTGTGTAGCAGTCATTGATAATCCTATTTTCCAGATAAGTACAAAGTACAATTTTGGTTCAGGCTAGTAAGTATATTTAAATGACTTGACAAGTGGGGAAGAATCCTCAATGTCAAGGAATGCTAAATTTCAGTTGTTTACCTGTTTACTGATATGTTTCTTTGACATATACTGATCACTGTTATAACATAATGTATTTTAAATGAAAATACTGTATTAATTAAATTACATTTCCCTTGCCTTAAAATTGTATGAAATACATTAGTCCTACCTGTAGGCTCTCCGCCACCCTTTGGAGACATATTTTGCCAGAAAATGCTATGGTTTATATGTCCACCACCGTTAAATTTCAGGGCTGGTCCCAGAGCAATCATCGCTCCAACGTTACCTGGAAAATAGTGTTCCTCTGATCACATAATTGTACAAAAAAGTGATGTCAAAAAATAAAATACACTGATATAAAAAAAAGAGAGTAAAAATCACTGAGGCAAGATAATTTCTGAATCTGCAAATATTGACACAATGAAAAAATTATGCATGGGAACTCATCTTATAAATACAGATTTACCAACTCCACAGGTATTTTATATTCTAGTTCTCATTCATCTGGAGATGTGAATTGCTGTTGTAATTCCAACCCGGCAATTCCCACCTCAGAGCAGAAATGATCCAAATAAAACCACAATTATAATATTCCAAAATGTCATACTATCTTATGGAATTTGCACTTTTTTATTCAATTTATTTAATTTGAAACATGTACCATAATTGCCAGACTATACCGCTCTACTTTTTTTAATTTTTAACTGTTCGCGCTATATACAACAGGTCCGCTGTATTTAAGGCTGGGACACTGTGGATACTAGGATTTTAATAGAAAATGGCCTTTGTAAAATTTCAAGGATATCGGGTCAAAATTGATGGATAAATCGCCAAAAATCATGCGATCCTAGTTGATCATTTTGAAATTGGCGGAGAGTATAATCAGTATACGGTAATCAGATCACTGATCCGAGTGAAATCAGGAATATACCAGCAAACATCCGGCATTGGCCCAGCATTGGTTTACTGTTAGCCCACCATCTACGACATTGGCCCAACAGTAAACCAAAGTTGGGTCAACGTCTCATGTTTGCTAGAATTTCAAACCAAATAAAATAACACTGAAATAGTTAAATACTTAGTTTGTGGTAAATGCTCAGTTATTCAGATAATTCAGTTATGAAGTGTCTGTTTTTCAAAAACTAAATACTGTATTTATTCTAATAAACGCCAATATTCCAATAAACATCCACTCCCCTAAGTTTTTAAAGTAGTTTTTAAGATTGCATCCATGAAAAATAACGATGGAAATATTTGTCCTCTTACAGTGCGGGGATCGACTTTGACGTCAGAATCTGACATCTATTCTGTAGACGTCAGATCCTGACGTCTAAAGTCGATCTCCGCACTATAAGGGTTATTGAAAAATAGAAATAAACAATTCAGCTGGACAAGGTTTAACAAGGGGGTGGGAGGGAGTAATACCTTTCTCCTTAGCTTCTGCTAATTTTTCTTCAGCAGCATTGAGGTTGGTGACGTAGGTATTATGATGTTTCTGATGATGGAGCTTCATGATGTCGGCACTGATGGTCGGCTCCAGAGCGCCAAAGTCATACGGCAGATCGGGTAAAGTGTGCTTCAGCCGCAGTGCGGCACATCCCAGGACGGCATGACACCGAGGGGCAGCTCTGGTAACAAACGGGAAAAAAATACCTCATGATAACATAATAATAGCAGAGAATATGTTATTCATGGTTCTAAGATTCATGTAGAAAGTGGTTAAATTGCGTGATCAAGATCTATTTAAGGCAGAGGTCAAAACGTCACAATCGTTTCACACGAAGTGTTTCAAAGTGAGTAAAATTTACCCACTTTCAGCTCTGGTAATAAACGGGAAAAATACCCCATGACAACATAGTAATAGTAGAGACTATTTTATTCACGGTTCCAAGATTCATGTAGTGGTTAAATTGCGTGATCAAGATCTGCTCAAGGAAGAGATCGAAATGTCACAATCGTTTCACACTAAGAGTTTCAAAGTCAGTAAAATTTAACCACTTTCAGCTGTGGCAACAAGCATGAAAAAATACCTCGAGACAACATACTGCCGGTAATAGTTTGGAATTCATATGCCGGTACCTAGGGTACATTTTGTAACTGATCTTATTTAATATAATATAAGGCATATGAGATTTACTATTAAATATCTTCACTAATTAATGACATGTTATTAAAGGAATACATTCAGGAATATGTCAAAGCATGTGTATTTGCTGTATTTCGGCTGCCAGTATAATTTCCAGACAATTAGTAAAATGCAAATACAGAACACTATTAAGCCTTAAACAGCCATTACCGATAATTTTCGTTTTTTAACATTTTGTATTAGCATATTGTCTATCAGCTTTTAAATAAAACGTGACACCAATAAGCAAGATTTGAAAGCGACTCAATCAGGCTAAAATCATCAAAAAATCGATGATTTTATTTTGGCTTCTTAATATGACTATATGATGTAACCATGTCCATAGACTAAAACTGCAAAAGTTTTTAAATTTTTGTGCTGCACATTTACCAGTTAGGCGAGATATAGAGACAAAATTCCCGTATTTCTTATTTTAGACATGCAATCGATTTCAGCCTGATTGAGTCGCTTGAAAATAGTAGACCTCCATTTTGTCAAATCTGAAAATTTTTCACTCACTTGAAGTTGTGGTTCGCATCAGCGAAACACAACTTCAAGTGGATGAAAAATCAAATTGGAAAATTTGGAGGTTAAAGGGTTAATGATTGAAGTCACAGAGGTCACGCTGAGCTGAAAGCTTGCAAAGTGAGTTAGATGACCTTGAGTTAGCTGGCTTTGTGTGGTAATGATTGAACTCACAGAGGTCACGCTGAGCTGAAAATGAAAGCTTGTAAAGTGAGTTAGATGGCCTTGAGTCAGCTGGCATTGTCTGGGAATGGTTTCATAAAGCGAGGACAAACAATATGTCAATAAGTGGGAAAATGATACTACAGCAGGCCATGTTTTTAGTGTTCACTTGGACAATGATGATTTTGTTGCATCTAGTGGCTGGTTGGACCGCTGGCAAACACAGAGTAAAACTTTCAGTTATGTTTGGAAGTCAATCAGGCTGTTGTAGATGATTGGGGCAAGAAAATTAGCACTGTATATGTGAAGGATATCACAAGAAGGATATATTTAATACAAGTGCTGCTGAATTTTTTTTTCTATTTTTCATTCCTTTAAAGCTGAAATTGAGTTAACCCTTTAAGCCCTCACGATGCATAAAAGCATCATTTTACATCCCTGAAAACTGATTTAATTTTCTTATGACTAGAGGTTTTAAAAAGAAAACTTCCATGAAACTGCTTTACCATACATGGCAATTTTCATTGATTTATCATCTTAATCCACTACAAGTCGATGAAGATGACAACGGTGAATTCAGGTCTGAAAGGGTTAAGTGCGTGAAAATTTAAATAAATTCCCTTAGCTGAATAAGGGTTAAATTAGTTTGGAATACGAGTCAGTACAAGCGTGATGTGATTAATTAACCCTTTAACCCTTGTCCTGCTGGACCGCGATATATACGTTTTCAAAAAAGTTTCAACCCAAATAAAGTGCCACTGAAATTGATCAAATATTCAGTAGTAGATGCTCGGCTAAGCAAATATTTCAAATTGGGAAATGTTTATTTTTCATGAAAAGAACAATTTTTCGTCAATTGAAGCTGGAAATTGCGTTAGCAATTCCAGCTTCAAATGAATGAAAAATAATTTGAAACAACTCAGCAGGACAAGGGTTAAGTCCTCACAAGGCATTAGGGCCTAAAGCATCATTTTGCATCTCTGAAAAATGAATTAATTTCCTCAAATCTAGGGGCTTTAGGTAGAAACATTTTCATGGAATGTTTTAATAATAGCAATTTTTTTTCTTTTGCCACCCACTTCAAGTCATCTTCATCCACTGCAAGTCGGGAATTGCGACAGCAATTCACGTGAAAATTTAAATAAATTAACTTAGCAGAATAAGGGTTAATTTGGTTTGGAACTATATGGGTCAGGTCAAGCGTGATGTGATTAATTACATGTATAACATCTTTGATATCACAAATTGGATTCAAGTAAATCAAATCAAAATAGATTATTCAAACAAAATACAAAAATATCAACTTATACAGTGATATTAAAACTAAATAAAAGTAAGACACCTTTCATTATATTGGCACAAATTATTGTTTGAAAGGAAGTGAAATGAAGTCAATGACTTATACCAAGTTCACTTCCTATAACATATTAACCCTTACAGCCCTGACATATTTCACCATAAACCATGGAGACCAAAGGGTTTTTTCAATTTGGAATCATCATTTCAATATCTATGTAATGAGTCTACAGCTACTATTAATATTTTAATTCTTTCAGTGCGGGACTGTCTTCATACATCAGAATCTGACGTCTTTATACGTCAGATTCTGACGTATAAAGACGGACGTCAGATTCTGACGTATAAAGAAGGTCCCCTCACTGAAAGGGTCAAAGATGATGTAGGGCATAAATGTGACAAAGGACTTACAAAGGTGAGTTCTGGTGATGAAAGGGTTAAAATGTGTGAATGTCATGTGAAGATTGATATGCCAGCAATCACAAGATGTTGAACCAATGTTGGCCCAATGGTGGGCCAGCATCGATGTGCCATCATTAGGACAGCATTGGGACAAACTGTAGTTTTGCTAGAATCGCTATGTGACAAGTATAAAATTGATTGATAGGATTCTATTACATATGCAAGTCGTACAATACAAGTCCAAAGGTGAAGATAACGAAGTCTAGCGTTGTTATACACTGTGTAATTTATAGAACAGCTAAATCATATATTACTTATATAATATATATATATTTCACAGCCAATTGCTATTTTTAAATGGTCTTTCATTTTGTCCATCACAAACGCAGCTATTCATTAAACATTGTGAATATCATTCAAAGATTTTCAAATCTATTAAAAATCTTATATCTATTTTAATATCCATTAAAATATCACACTCATTATTTTAGTTCAAATTACTTGAGTGAATTATTTGAAAATAATGAAAATTGACATCATATTCAAAATCATGTTCGATGAAATTTAACAGAAAATTATAATCAGGTTTGAATAAACCGATTAGCTGTTAAGCGTAATACCCGTATGTGCATGAAGATTACTTAATCTATTATTTTATTCAATATGCCAGGTAGCTTATCTATGAGAAACTGTCTATACACAGTGGCTCATAGATAAGCTACCTGGCATTTAGATAATAGATTAAGATAGCAAATGATCAGCACTAGTATTGTCTGCTTGAACTTTGAAGTAGCCTGTAATAACTGAACAGGCTAAAAATGTTTAATACAACTACAACAAAAGCACACTCGACAATAGCCCGCCGCCATTATTGAACTTGAAGTTATTATTGCAATCACAGGGTCAACTAAAATGCAAAAAATCAGCCATTTTTTTTTTTTTAGGCATTATTAAACTTGTCCGAGAACTGGTCATTAGTAACATGCATAACAAATTTCGGAAGGATACATGAAAAACTTTTCATGTTATCGCGCCCACAAAGTCAAATTATTGACGTAAAAAAATGTGAAAAATCACAATTAATCGGCCATTTTGATTTTTTTATAGCCATTATTGAACTTGTACGAGAACTGCTTATTAGTAACATGCATAACAAATTTGAAGAGATTACATGAAATTTTTTTGAAGTTATCGCACCCACAAGGTCAAATTATTTACATAAAAGGCGAAAATCGCAGTAAGTGGGCTATTTTGAATTTTTTTTCAGCCATTATTGAACTGGTCATTAGTAACATGCATAACAAATTTGGGAAGGATACATGAAAAACTTATTTTTAATTTTTTGAGAGAGTAATGATTCCTGCAGAACATTTTACATTTAGTGGTTTCTGAGTGCACCTTGCCCTACTTTGAGCACAACATTCAGAACATTTTGCAATTTCACGACATTTGGCTGCATTGTGTTGGCAAAAGGGACATTACAGACTGGCAGGTGAAATGGGTCAAATTAGTCAGTTGAGAGACTTTTCGACCACGAAGGTCATTAAGTTAAAACAGTGAGATCTGTTGATAAATGAAGTACAGATGCTGACGTGAGGATTTGGTGATAGCGCTGATAGGGGATAGGATGTGATGAAGATGTGGTTATCAAGATGCTATATAGCAGGCGACCACTACTAGATGTACTAGACTACAGTATATAGATAGGAAGGGTAATCCCCCTGCCCAGGGCAAGGGGAATACCCTTCTATCTATATGGTATGTTGAATATCTGGTCAGAAATATCAATTACTCCAGACAGAAAACAAAACCAGACAATCCTCAAGAATTTGTGCTGGATACCAAACCTGGGTTCCATTTTTTCCAATTCTATTTCCAAATCTTAACATATTTTCTCATTTTTCAATGTTTTTCTTATTCCGTAATTTTATTATCAAGGCAAGCTATATATTTATCTAATATTACACACACAGTACCGGTAATTTATTGTGCGAATAATAAAAAAATATTTTATATAAAAGAACATTTTATTATTGCATTCTATAGAAAATATAAAACACATCACGCAAAACTCCATATTACATATTGTTGCTTCTCAAATGTGTCTTCATCTGAGACGGTTTTGGGTCTAAATACTTTTCCGGCAAAGCTGAACAGTCTTTCTACGGGGCAATGAGGCCAAGTATTTTGAAGCCAGTTTGCACTACATTGCACAATGTGGGATCACTTTTTCTTGCTTGCCTTCCAAAATTTCAGGGAGTCCATATATTTGCACTGTTGTCAGCTGACAAACACTCATGAAACCTGTCGTTTCATTCTCTTAACAGGTTCTGTACACTGAGTAGGTATTAAATTAATACATTCTGCTTTGACAATTATGGCTCCCACCTCAGAATCATTGCACCAATTAACTTTGAGAGTCAAGTTGGTAGCATTCCATTTCCTCACAAAGGGAGAGACGCTTCTCCAGGGATGAGAGTATAGTTTTTATCATTTTTGATAGGGTGTGGCTTTTAACTTTAAACTGAATTATGCTGAATCACTGTGTTAGCTAGCGAGGCGTGTGGGTGTGTTTTGCACGCCCAAAACCGTCGCAAAAGGCCCTAGAATTTACTACCACGCCCTGTCAAAACTCCCCTGCTTATAGTAAATCTCTTGTTAAACACCCTGTTACACACCCTGAATTTTTTTTACACACCCTGTCAACTCAATCCTAGCTGACACTGTGTGCTGAATTACTTTTGTATAAACCATGGAGATAAAAGGGTTTTTTCAATTTGAAATCATCATAAATGTATTATTCAGCTCTTCCAGATTCATTTAAATACGTATGTTATGGGTCTACGACCATTAGAAATATTTTCACTCTTACATTGTCTGTAGATGTCAGATTCTGACGACTAAAGTCGATCCCGGCACTGTAAGGGTTAAAAACTGGTGACATAAACTTCTGACACATATTATCACCATGCTGGCCGTCACCACAGTATCCCCCAGCACAGCGTCTGTCAACTCCTCAAAGGGTAATAGTATATCACAAAGGTCAGAGGTCATTTTTTAGCTCATGTGCACTTAATTTATCATTAAATTCCTGCTGTTCCATGATAGCACTGAGAACGTAGCATCTACAACTGGCTATTACAGCAGGTGGCATTATCAACCTTTAACTTTGCAGCATGATTCTAGTATCTCGGTCGGTTTAGTAGAATTGTGGGTGTGCGCTACAAAACCAGCAGCTTTGCCTAAGATCATGCAATGATGCCTACAATCTTGCAACGTTGCTTGAGTGAAGCCATCCTTTATCACCAGCTGCAGTGTACTGGCAAAACATGAACATCTCTGTGCATCTATATTTTCGAATAGCTCTGCTGTGTTGTCACCTGACATTTGCTACTTACTCTGTCATAAATATACATAGCAGCCTCCATCCCTGGTGAAGCGAATGCCTTCAGCATGTTGGAAACAGGATGCTCCACCAGAGATGCTATAAATTCTACTGCAATGTCTTGGTGATGTATATGTTATGAGCAGTAGGGGATCCCCTGAATCTGTTAATTGTTACTTTTCTTGCTAGCTTATATTTCGTGTGCCATGAATATCGTGCGAAATTACAAAAAAATAATATTAAATAACAAGGCCAGTCGGCGACGGAAAAAGGCCTCAGCCTCTAATCATCGTTTTAAAGTGAAAATCATTTGAAACAAGAGCACATTCGACAATAGCGAAACATAAAAAAATGTTGAGTGGATCATGTTAATGAGAAAATTTTACGATAAGAAGTGGCCGCAGGTCGGCCATTTTTAATTTTATCATGTTGAAATTTTTCATGGTATATCCCTACCTGGAACTGCACATTTTGTTCTATAGTAATGGTCTAGCTATCTATTCCGGTTTTCAAGATATTACGCATATTAAAAAAATTATGGCTGATAATCGGCCATTTTGGGCGCCATGAGCTAGTTTCTGTACAAATCTTGCCCAATTTCGAACTCATCTGAACTATTAGTAAACATGGTAAAATGGATATCTGGTATAAATTTTGGAGCGAAACATAAAAAAATGTTGAGTGAATCGCATTAACGAGAAAATTTGACGATCGGAAGTGAACGCAGGTCGGCCATTTTGAATTTTTTCATGTTGATATTTTTCATGGTATATCCCTACCTGGAATTGCCCATTTTGTTTTATAGTAATGGTCTAGCTATCTGGTCCGCTTTTCCAGATATTACGCATATTAAAAAAATAATGGCCGATAATCGGCCATTTTGACCGCAATGACCTAGTTTCTGTCTGAATCTTGCTCAATTTCGAACTCATCCGAGCTATTAGTGAAATGGATATCTTATATAAATTTTGGAGCATAACATACAAAATTGTTGAGTGAATCGCGTTAACAAGAAAAATTGTCGATCGGAAAAAAGTCAAGGTCATAGGGGTCACAGAAAGTCAAATGTGAAATTATTCAAGCTTTAGTCATGATAAACCTGTGTGTGAAGTTTAATGTGCATTCCAGTTATGTGAAACAAGTTATTGCTCTAAAAAGTGGCGTACAGACGGACGGACGGACGGACGTGCCTGGTGACGACAATAGGCATCCGCCAAAATTTTGGCTAAGGCCTAAAAAAAGACTACCGTTTTTTTTGGTATATAACCGGTGACCCGCTACTTTTTACTCCTTGGAAGGCCTTGGTGTGGGTTTAATAACGCATGCGGGCTATATATTGTTAAAGTCCAAAATTTTTATGTGGGTGAATTTCTAATGCTGTATATCCTGTCTAAATGCGATGTTTTTTTCTGTACTTCATGGATGGGCCGTCATTCGGCCTCGTGGAAACAAGCTGGCGGTGGTTATCCAGTACACACATACCCCCACCCACCAGACAGTAATCAGGTAATTGCATCATTGAGGGTGTGACATTTTACTGCCACGGGCCGCGTTTAACCTGCAAATAATTTACAAGCGCAAATCATCTTTGAATGTTCTTATGTGAGCACAAAGATATTTAAAGAAGGTTGTATTTAGATACATTGGAATGAGGGAAATAAGTTGGCAAAATATGAATATACAGGTATGAAAAAACAACTAAATCTCACAAAGTAGCGACATTTCAAACATGCAAGCCCAAGAATGTCCTCTGTAACGAGACAGTACTACACAGGCCCGGTCTATGACATCACCTGCATGCTCCCGCCATTGAGCATGTGGTATTGTCTAGTGTGGGGTATGCGTATAGGGGATGTTTAGGCCTACTGTGATGACAGACATGCCTACATGCTCTGTATAACACGCTAACGCATAGATCCTTATCAGTCATCATGGCTTACGATCGGATGCCAATAGACCCCCAACATACTTAAAGTAATGTATTATACAATGAGTCCTATTTCGAACATATCAGATTTTATTATATTGATATAGGCCTAGGACGCAATATGTTTGTCACAATTGTCACAACTGTATAGTGCTGTGAGTGGACCAAATAGACCGACAACATGAGCGGGAAGGCGCGGGGTATACATCAGTGCGGGGTATATATGATCAAAGGAGCAGTTGTTGGTTAATTTAACCCTCTGCATGCTATTCTCCGGGTAATACACCAAAAAATACGTTAATCGATCAATGAAACAATAAAATAGATTATGCGCTTTGCCAGATAATAACAGGTTATATGTTGTTCATTTTTTTTTAATTATTTACATACATGTAGAGGGTGACATATACTTACAATCAGTTAACTTATACCTAGAAGTTAGAATATTTTGACCAAAGGGTTAGTTCCATTGTTTACGACCTCAGATCAATATTTAATCCTAAGGTGAAGCACATGTCGGTTATTTTTGTGTAGTGAAGCAAAATAAACAAATCGGCATAAACAGTACTGATTATCGTCACACTGTTCAGCTGCAGATGCTGTGCACTGATCAGAATGCAAAACAAAAAAGTTTGGCTTGGTTAATTATCCACAAAAAGAATTAGGGTCGGTAGATCTTAAAAAAAATAGTATGGGCACCTAAAGATAGGGTCGGCCAGGTTACCGGAAACAATTAATTTTTTTGTTCAGGCCTTATATGCAGCATTTCAAAAGTTAGACCATTTGACATGTAGGCCTGGTAAATTTATTTTGTGACATCCTTCTATAAACCCATTACAGTAATTCTGAAATTTTAAAATGTCTTATTTGGGAAATATTCAAAATTTTACTAACAGTAATACTGATAGGTACATCACATAAATTTTTAAATTGTCCATTAAAATTATGCTGACCCTCTTCTCGTAATTGCCGACATGCTAAAATAAATATTTGACCACATTCCACTGTTTTCACAGAGCAAGAAAAATGATGTGCAAGATCAAAAGCTGAGTGACTTGTTAACCCTTTCAAGCCTGAATTTACTATTTTCATCTCCATCCACTACAAGCCGCGAATTGCTGTCACAATTCTCGACTTGTAGTGAATGCAGATGATTTGATGTGTTTTAAAAATTAAAGAAAATTGCCATGTATTGGTAAACCAGTTTCGAGAAAATTTTCGTTTTAAAACTTTTAGTTGTAGGAAAATTAAGTCTGTTTTTAATGAAGTAAAATGATGCTTTAATGCATCGTGAGGGCTTAAAGGGTTAAAAACGTCCAAATGTTGTGACCTCAATGTTGCAAATTGCCCCAGAGATACAGAATCTAAAAAAATCACCCAGACACTTGAATTTTTTGAAGCAGCTGGAGAAAACTACAGAGATGAAAGATATTGAGATGATGCCGCTGTTGAGAGTTTTAGTTTTTAGATGCATCAGGGCACCCACTGAGTGCCCCGTAAAACAGTAACAAATATACCACATATGCACATAACAATCAGAAATTTAGGCATAGCCTCCGGACCCTCTTCATCTTCTTTTTTCACGAAGGGGTAATGGAAGAAGACAAATTTTGATGGATTTTCATCCGTAGGGCAGGCAAGCAAAACTTCACCCAGATTTTACTCTGGGCAAACTAGTGCAGCCTTCTTCAGGTATCTTAATTCTTAGAGATTCCCCTGTCCAAACAGCCTTAATAATATCCTCCAGAACTTCCTCATAAGGCATTGGACATAGTCTATTTTCATTTTTTTACATTTTTTTACAAAAAATAAAAAAATGGCACCTGTGTAAAAAAATTATCAATCCTTCAAGCATTTGTTGCAGCTATTATGCAATTAAAGGCGAGAGCTAGCATCATTTTTTTTAATAGCGAGAAATCTAATGATAGAAACCCCCAGAACAGGTGATAAAAGTGCCATTCAAAACAAATGACTCTTTTAACTCTACAATGATGGCTTCATTTTTACCAGTAATAGTGAACAAAAAGAACAAACAAAGAAAGAACTAGATTTGCCTGAGGGGCAAAGCTTACATCTCCACCCGCCCCACATAGTACATTAATTATAGAGAAATACAGTACTGTCACCAAATTTTAATGTAAACCACGTGAAAATGTGATGTCAGAATCACACCAATATCTAATCAATATATGGCCAGGGTAAGTTGCTTCCTTGGAAAAAATCGGTGAAGCAGTTCAAGCTCTTCAGAGTAACATTATTTCATCGGCCATCTTCAGTGTGAATAACTAACTGATTGTATCACTCGCCAATTCGACAAAAGACCATGACTTATATAATAAAAACAGGATATTTGGACATATATGGACTCGCCCATTTTTTTTCCTACTCGCATTGGCGAGCGGGCGAGTGCCAATCATGCACACTGCATCTTGAATTTTGTTGAAAAAATGAAAAAAAAACATTCTTTTTTCTCAGGGCCACTGAGCATACACAAAAGATAAAATTTGCGCTGTATAACCATATTACTGAATTTTGATAATAGCTAAAATGAGCAAACTTGAAATATCAGCTAAAATCCTGAAAAGTAAAAAAAATATAAGTTTTTATTATCATAATCACACAAAAAACTAATCAGCGCACATCCAGGGTAGGGTTATTCCTTTGAACTAAACATTAAACAAATTTATGAAGCAGTTCAAGCTCCAGAGAGTGACATAGGATTTTGGCGGCTATCTTGGATTTTGTTGAAAAAGCTGAAAAACGCCAACAAAATTTACCGGGCAATTGCAAAATATTGAAGATAGCCAAAATGAACAAAACTGAAATATCCGCTGAAATTCTGAAACGTAAAAGAATCAAAGTTTTTATTATCGGATTCACACCAAAAACTAATCAGCACATGTGCAGGGTAAGGTCTTTCTGTTAAACCAAACATAAAACAAATCGAGGAAGCGGTTCAAGCTCTAGAGAGAGACATAGAATTTTGGCGGCCATCTTGGATTTTGCTGAGGAAGCTGCAAAAACGCCCCAAAAAAATACCAGGCAAAATCCTTAGGGCCAATATGCATACTGCAAATATTTATAAATAATCCGAGAAGTGGTGTATAGCTATATTATCAAATTTTGATGATAGCCAAAATGAACAAAACTGAAATATCCGCTAAAATTCTGAAATGTAAAATTTTTTTAGTTTTTATTATCAGAATCACATAAAAAACTAATCAGCACATGTGCAGAGTAGGGTCCTTCCGTTAAACCAAACATGAAACAAATCCATAAAGCAGTTCAAGCTCTAGAGAGCGACGTAGAAATTTGGCGGCCATTTTGGATTTTGTTGAAGAAGCTGAAAAACGCCAGAAAAATTTATAGGGCAAATTTCTTAGGGCCAATATGCATACTGCAAATATTTAGAAATAATCCGACAAGGGGTGTATGGCTATATTACCAAATTTTGATGATGGCCAAAATGTGCAAAACAGAAATATCGGCTAAAATACTAAAACGTAAATAAATCACAGTTTTTACCACCACCACATAGTGGGTGGAGACTTAAAAATATGCCTTTTAATACAGTGTCTCACAAATTCACATGAATCCTGAAAAAAAAAAAAAAAAAAAAAATGACTTCTTCAGATGTATGTCTCACCACACATAATAGCCCTCCCATAGACTTAGATGTATTATCACCCATACGCTTGGGCCTCCCAGCATTCTTTAAGTGAAAAAATGTATATAAACTTCTATATTTTTTTAATCATCAGGATGTACTCTATCAATATAGGGGCCCTTCATGGGTGGGTCAGATCCTCACTTTCTTCGCATTTTAGAGGCAAATCCTCACTTTCCTCGCATTTTCAAAATCCTCACTTTCCTTGCATTTTCAAAATCCTCACTTTCCTCACTTTTTCATCCTCACAAAAGTTGACACACGTGACATATGATTGCCAGATTTCTGGCTTATTATGAGGCCTTCAAACAATCATTTTTTATGAGCATTTCATTTCCCAAATTTGTAGCTTGATTTTCGACAAAAGGCTTAAATCCTCGATCTTTAGTTCTATGATCCTCGATCCTCAGATTTTCCAAATCCTCGATCCTCGGATTTTTAAAATCCTCGCGAGGAAGTGGCAATCCTCGCATCTTCGTTTTCCTCGAAAAAAAAAAAAAAAAGAGTGCTTAAACATGGGGCTTTTTTTCTATTTTCACATGCAAATGTAAGGTCCTAGTACCTTCCCTGAGCGTTGCCAAAACACGGGAACTATCGAATGCACCATATGCCTTGTTACTACCAGCGTAGGGACTACATTTTTACCTATATTTCTCGATTGCAATGTTTTTGAAGCAAGAAATGGTCACCCAATCTAGGCCCAATATTTTTTTACGAAATTATCAAGATCGATGCCAAATGACTAGAAAATGGGGTTTACCAAACTTCATTAAAATCGCTTGAGAATTGACTGACTGGATACCAAAAACCTAACTTTCATTTTGGACCATCCTCCACCGTCGGACAGACTGTAGTCTAGATGAATTAGTATCAAAATGATGTCGTATTCCTTATTACGACTACTGTATGTAGTGATGATGGGTGTAGGTTCTATCATGTAACGATAATGTCTGGTACTCAGGACAGGTTAGGGATAGGTCTATAGCACGGCTTTTGAAATATTGAATATAATTTCGCGAAAATTTTAACGATGTTAGTACATGACTGGGAAATGTTCTGTGCAAAATTTCAAGGAAATCGTTTCAGAATTGACAAAAAATTGAGGAAAACTTGAAAAGCATGCGGTCCAGATAATTGTGTCAGACATAGACTTTAAATGGAATATTTAAACCCAAGCCTGCCGTTATAAATAGCCAAATATTCTAAGAAAAATCGTAACTTTTTCTTACTTGCGCGTATGAATTTGTGTGGCGAGACCTTAACACAATTAGACCACAGTCTGTTTCGCCAGATCCTGGGAGTAGCCTTTTTCCAATGTGCTCGGTCCCTCTTTAAAAAAAATTCACAATTTGTTTCTCAAATCATTTTTTCATCTTCCCCTAACATGCCTGAAAATTTGGTGCAATTTTGTTGTGTATTTTTAAAGTTGGACCATTTGGCATGTAATAGAATTCTTGTTTCACGGTAATGGTGTTAAAGAGAGCTGTCATTTTGAAAATTTATTACATGCCAAATGGTCTAACTTCGCTAGACTCTGATTGATACACAAAAAAATCCACCAAATTTTCAGGGATGTTGGGGGAGGATGAAAAAATGATCCCAGAAAAATTTTGTTAAAAGAATTTAAAGAGTGACTGAGCAAATTGGGAAAAGGCTACTCCCAGGATCTGGTGAAACAGACTGTAACGTTATAGTAAAAGTCACTTTAAATCTGTCACTTTTGCGTTGCATGTTTTTCGCTCATTGCTCAAGCAATTTTCATCCGATTCTCATGAAATTTGACAAGCATTAGTTTCTACTCTTACGGCACCTGCCCTGAAAATTTCAGGGAAAAATATTTCGTAATTTAAAAAATAGACCATTTGACATGTAGTTTTTGCGAATTGTGACGCTCCTCTATAAACCCATTGAACGCTGTCAGCTTGAATCACGAAATTCCACTACATGTCAAATGGTCTAGCTTTTGAAATACTCATTCAGAAATTTTCAGGGTAGGCGCCGGAATAGTTGAAAAGAGTGCTTGCAAAATTTCATGGAAATTGATTTAGAATTGACTGAGAAATCAGCGAAAAACAACGCTGGTGGAAGTTGACTGCAACTATAGTATAGACTAGCTTGAGCTGAGGCTAACTCTTTTGATTATCGCTCACGAATTGATGCAAACCAAAGACAAGTAAACGCATGTATTGTAAATTAAACAAACATTTACCGCTTTAAAAAGGTGGTCGACAACATCTTTTTATTTTTTACTAAATTTGACGACGTGTCAAGTCCACAAGAGCAATATTTAACAAGAAATAATCTATTTCAGACTGCCAAACTTTAAAAGGTCCAAGGTGAACTTTACTAAATACCAGACTCGGACCACCAGAATACGGAATTTATCTTCGAAAAATGCCTTTCTTTAAATTAGTCACTGCCTCCTTTTTTTTATTGTTCCCAAATGGGATTATCTGGCCGAAAAACGAGTGGACTAGATTTCACCCTGCATTATTAAACGTTTACCAGTGATTATTAGGCCCGGCCGTAGGCCGGTAGCCTATCGAGTTTATTTTGCCTGAGTTAACATGTGTCCTATTTAAAAGAACTGGCCGAAGCCCTGGCACCCCCTTTGCATATCATTTTTTAAAACATCAATGGACACTGGTATTGTACCGGCTATATGGAGAGAAGCAAATGATACAGCCTTATTAAAAAAAAGGGGAACTGCTGGCAAGCAGGAAACTACAGACCAGTTAGTCTGACATCGGTGGTGTGTAAAGTTATGGAATCGTTTGTAAGGGAGAGCATGATGCAACATCTCGAACAAAACGACTTGCTTAGTAATCAACAATACGGCTTCATATCTGGGCGATCAACAGGGTTACAACTACTTAATATCATGGACGAGTGGACGAGTGTCTTAGCAGAAGGAGGGCAGATAGATGTTGTCTTTATGGATTTCCAGAAGGCATTTGATACCGTGCCTCATAGGCGCCTACTAGGAAAACTGGAGAGCTATGGTATACGATCAAAGACAAAGAGATGGATTGCATCATTCCTGGGAGATAGACTACAGAGAGTGATGGTAAATGGAACGGCATCAGAATGGGAACCAGTCACGAGCTATATAAATGACCTCCCGAAAAACGTCACATCGGGGGTAAGGCTATTTGCTGATGATACCAAGGTATCCAGACATATTAGGAAGGAAAATGATGCCAGAGAAGTGTAAGACGACTTACATAGCCTCCAGGGGTGGTCAGATATGTGGCTCCTAAAATTTCATCCCCAGAAATGTGAATTCATGTCAATTGGAAGGGAAAACATTGACCACCGCTACTATGTGTGGAATTATCCCCCTTCGCCTGATACTCCGTGAGGAGGACTGCGAAGTTCAACTTTTAAAGATATATGATGGTTGATAGTAAAATGATTTATCTTGAGGAAGCAACAGCAGAAAAAGACAAAGCGGTAGTCTTTGACCCAAATCTAAATTTCAGACCACATATGGAAGAAATATGCAAAAAAGCAAATATGATCATGGGAGTCATAAGGAGAACATACTCTTACTTGACAGAAAAAGAGTTTTGGTTAGACCACACCTAAAAAGTAATAATGTTATATGGACACCAAGATACAAAAAGGATGTCGAACTATTAGAACAGGTTCAAAGGAGAGCAGCAAAACAAGTTCCAGGCCTTAAAGATATGGAATACTCCGCAGATTAAAGCATCTGAAGCTACCAATTCTAGTGTTCCGTAGAATAAGTGGAGATATGATAAAAATCTATAAAATAATAAATGTCTATGATTCAAAGGTAGCACCCCAACTTATACAATTAAATAAAAATAAGAGCACTAGAGGACACTCGATCAAAATAAGAAGGGATCATGCTAACAGGGACGTAAGACAAAATTATCTGATGCAGTGAGCAGCAACTATGTAAAATTATCTCCCAGAGGCCGTGGTAACCGCGAAAACAACAAACACATTTAAAAATAGACTTGATAAGTATTGGGAAAACCATCCACTAAGGTGGGAATACACTGCAGACCATGACTATACTATTAAAACATAACATATAACATAACATAACAACGAACCGGAACCGGAAGAGGAGTTCAAAGAAAAGCTGGTCATTGACACTGATTGACGTGTGAGCCTGCGACAAGATAATTTCCTAAGGTATCCTAAGGTAACGTAAATAATTCCGAGCTAACTTTTTTCTGTTATTTAATAATTATTGATTTTCATATATTCGCAAGGTGGTACAGTTTATGGATTAAAATCATTAAAAAATATAATTTATTACTTTTTTTCTCTAATAATAGTCACATTATTATTTGATTATTATATTTGTAACAATACTTCTACTTTATATAAAATGCTTGCATTATACAGCAATGCAGGCAAAGTTTTCCCATGATTCAAAGCAAATTACACATGGCCGCCTCCAGGCTGAGAGGCACCGCTCAAATTATTACGAAAAAGTCTCATTTATCCCTGTAACAATTAATTGGTGTGTGTTTGACAAAGTTTTTTCTATTGCCTGTTATAAATGTGATAATTTTGATGCATGGAAATGTGTATTCAGTTGTTTTTCTGTGTGTCCACGCTCGAATATGTGACCGCGTTCAGCCAGTAATTTTCTAGCGCCATGTTGAATTATTTCCGAGATAAATCACGATTTAGATCGAATAATCTCGGTTTATATTATGATGTATTTGTACCCCAGAAATGCTATGATAAATATTTTAAAAATGCATAGTAGTTGTTATGTTTGTAAAAAAGGTGTGATAAATTGAAAAGCCAAGCAAGGCGTCCCTTGTGACTGCTTGCGTCCTTGAACTTCCCAGTTCCATGTTCCAAATCTAATCAATGAATCCTGACAGTAGGGACGTCACAATTCCGGAAAAAAGATTTGACAGGCGCTTAACTATGGGGAGCGCACTTCACGATCAGCAATTTTCATTCGCTCACAGTTTCTTTAATTTTGAGTTCATATGTTTGAAATTTTAATATGTTGTTAACCGAATAAAGTTCTAAGGCGTGTGAGAAAATCATCTTATTTGGGGCATTTGTCACCGAGTTATGACGTCGTAAATATGCTACCGCGGCGTGCGCGTCGTCTTAATTTTTCGCGATGGAAGCACTTTTATTTTCAAAAAGGGGTGTGTTCGATGCCAGCGCGCTTCATCAATTTTAAAGATATTAGGATGAAATAAATTACAAAAGTTTGCCACACTCCTGTGGTTTCATAATCTGTGCTACGATTTGAGTTACCAAATTTGAAAATTAGTTAGATTCAAAACGAAACACTTTGTTTAAATTTTACGTTATGTCCCGATTGAAAAAAATCAAATCGTAGCACAGATTCAGATAGTGTGAGTTGTTCTGAATCCAATGATATGTTTATCGTAATTTTCCGTTTAGAATTCAGTGAGCGCGTGACTTGTTTGCAGGACGAGATCGTGGCGTCGGCGCAGGTGAGTACTTCCTGTTTTAGCTTGTTTACAACAGTAACGTGAACTGAGTTTTTATGCGATCAAATTATGACGCTGTTTTGAAGGATAAATAAAAAAATATTTTTGTCTAATGTTGGATTCATGTTCAAAGGTTAAATTATTTAATTAGTATGTGCTTTATTTGTATTTTAAGACATTATTTGCATCTTACATATGACGATCGCTGGTCACTTAGAATCCAACTTGGAAAACATGTGTTTAAGCGAGCGATAATTGATGAGTTACGGAACATTCAGTCTGCTGCAGGCTAAAATCTCGTCTGATATGCCTCTAAACAACATCATGCAAGCACATTCCTCAAATTAATATTAATTCTGATGCATTCTGCTTTAAATGAGACTAGACCTCTATTTATTTCTAGGGCTAGGCTAATCAGTTCAGACTTAACAATGCTCAGCCTCAGTTTCTGTCTTCAACTTCATACTCATAATTTTTCCTAGCCAATATAGGCCTATGTTTTTTTTATTCAAGTGTACTTATTTAGTAGAGGTCTTGATTCTGCACATTAATAGGTTGTCAATATAAATTTGTTTTATCTTTGAATAGACTATGGTAAATTTTAAATGAATAATATCAAACGATAGTCACATCTCAAAATATGAGCCTAGAAGGTCAAGGTCTGTTCGACATTAAAACAGCAGCATTCAAAATAAAGGTGGTTGAAAATTATTTAATCATTTCAGGGTGTCCAGAAATTTTATGTAGATTTTCCTCACCAGGTCGCACACATTGCAGAGACTGTACGCACCGTAAGGCAGATATGTTTTTTTCTCTGTTTTAGATGAGCACGCCCAATAGATTTAGGTTGCGCATTACTCAAAAAAACATGTGTTTTTCTTATGCCCAGAGCGCGCATTAAATTCATGCCGATTTTCAAAAAAAAAGGTAATTTCGGGAGATAAAAAAAACAAGAAGAAAAAAACCAAGTCTATTTTGACAGATAAAAAATATTTTTCTAGCTATGTTTTTTTTTTTTCGTCGCCCTAATTAACTTTTTTTTAAATAGGTCAAGAGTTTTTTTCATTTTGTCGCCCTCATTAATTTTTCCAGAAATTTGTCCAATGTTTTTTTTATTTCGTCGCCCTCATTAACTTTTCCAAAAATATGTTCAATCTTTTATTTTTCTTGAATATTGTTTTTTTCCGCCCTGCCTCATTATATTCATTCTGATCTAAAACTGAGAAATTAAACATTGTGGCCTTAGATACTTGGAGGGGGGGTACAAGTTATATAAAAATAGTTTGTCACTAAAAAAGTTAAAAAAAAATTGTAAAAAATGCGGTTGAAAAAATGTTTGTTGACGGAATTCATAAAAATATGTGGACCAGAAGAAAACGGCAACTAGTAACATACAGAACAGGAAAGGCAAACGACAAATCTGATATTTTTGTTCCCCAACGAAACATAAAAAGTCTAGCCATATCTAATAGTGCGTCCCTTAGTCTTACTACTGCGGAGATGTTGAAACTGCTTGACCCAAGCTTGTATTGACATGCCCAGTAAACACAAAACATTTGTATGACTTTATGCAATGTTGGACCAACGTTTTCGACGTTGGGCCGACGTTGTATAAATGTTATACAAATGTCTTGTGTTTGCTGGGCAGGAGGACTTTCTCTCAAACATTGTACATTTATTCAATGTTGGTTCAATGTTGGGCCAGCGTCGCAGACGTTGGCCTAGTATTAAAACAGCATTGGATCAATGTCCCGTTTAAGTAGTATCTTGTAATCAGTTCAGTGGCTATATAAATGCCGTCAATCTGTACTCAATAGGCTACTGTTGGCCTACACTTGACCGTCCCAGGCATTCATTTGAATACCTATGTTATGGGTCTACGACCATTATAAATATTTTTAATCTTACAGTGCGGGGATCGACTTTAGTCGTCAGAATCTGACGTCTGGAGACCTCAGATTCTGACGACTAAAGTCTATCCCCGCGCTGTGAGGGTTAAACATTAAATATATACCGTATTTACTTTAAGAAACACCCATATTCCATTAAAAGCCCACTCACCTGATTTTAAAATAAAATCCATGATCATGGTACACTATTTAGCCATTAAAAAACTACTCTAACAACCACACATTCCCCTCAGGATGTAGGCCTACTATTCTAATTAAAGCCACACAATCAGGCCAAAATCGCCATCATATTATGAACATATCAAGGAGCCGAAACAAAAGTGATGATTTTGGCATGATTGTGTCGCTTTAACGCCTTAACGCCTAGAGTGTTTGATAGAATTAATACAGAAGTTGATCAGTGATCTTCAACATTGAAAACATGGGTTGAATTTAAAATCCATTTTTTTTGTTTGCAGAAGAATAGAGAACCTAAAGACTGTCATGAGAAGTGTGAATGTTTAGAGGCAGGTTGTTAGCCCAGTTTGCTTAATTAAACAGTGAGAGAACACTTTTCAGAAACAACACACTCTGGTAGGCCTGATGACGCAGTGGGAAGAAACTTCTTCAGAAACAAAATGCTGACCTAACCATACAGTGAGAAGACACTTTTTAGAAACACAGTGCTGATGAACAGTGGCAGGATACGTTGTACCTGTTCTAGTAACCAACATGAAAATTTAAATTCAAAACAATTATTTGTGTAGATAAAAGCAATAGAGATCCTATGAGCACATGCTGCTACTTGGAAATCCCAATAAATGACATGTTTATACCAACAATTCAAAAGCATGGACTTTTTGTGTAGATAATTAGAGTAATAATACCAGTTCAAAGCAATGAATTATTTGTGTGGATAAAAGCAATGGTGACAATTCAAAACAATGAAAGTGTCACGGGCTTGAAATTGGCCCGTCTGATTGTCTGGCAAATTCCGATAATGTCGATGAGCACTGCAGTTGCCTGATTGAAGACAAATTATTTTTATCATAATGCTTACATACTATTTCTTTTCTTTTTCAAAAATGATTGTCTTACAGGACAAGTAGAAATTCGATCCAATTTCAAGCCCTAAAATCATGTGACACTGCATATTAACCCTTGTACTGCTGAATTGTTTGTGAGTATTTTTAATTCGTTTAAAGATGGAAATGCTAACACAATTTCCAACTTCAAATGAATGAAAAATAAAGGATTTAAATTATTTTTTTAAAAGTAGGCATCTCCCAAATTGAATTATTTGATTAACGGAGCATCCACGTGACAAGGTATGTTACAAATTTTAATATTTTGTTTGGTCTGACATTCACTTGAAACCGCATATGTGCGGTCTTAGCAGCAGAAGGAGTTTTTTTTGACAAAGATTATGGTATTAGAAACAATTTTACTTCAAACACTTCAAAGTATACATAGCAATGGTCCTATAGCATACTTCTGTTTAATGGTTTATTTTTAATCAACAGAAATAATTTGGTTCCTTACATAATGCTGATAATCTAATAACAACTGGTAATTATTTAGACATGTCATGTTAACATACAAGTGTACACTTGTTTTTATCTACATCACAGGGTTTCCGCCAAGGGGGGGTCTGTACCTCAGCACCACAGGGGGGAATATCCCCCCCTTGTTCGCAAAGAAAATGACAATATATTCCAGGTTTTACTGTCATTTCATTTAAAATAGGTTATTTTAAGCACTCAAATTTCTCAAGTTCTCAATTTTTTTCCTCCTGGGGGGGACCCCAGACCCCCCACCCCTTTTGGACTCCCCTCTCAAACATTCCTGGCGGAAACCCCGCATCATTAGGGCCTACTAACATAAAGAACATTAATCAATTTGTGCTCACTTCACATGCTTCAGTTATATATAATAATATTTCTTGACATGACAATATACATACATGTATTTTATGATGTCCATGAAAATGTAGAAACATATATCAACATTAACCTTTACAACACTGAGATATTTTTGTATAAACCATGGAGATCAAAGGTTTTTTTTTCAATATGGAATCATCATTTATAAATGTCTTGGGTTATCTGAATGCTGATCATGTTATTGGTCTAGGGCGATTGTAATTATTCAATTCTTTCAGTGCGATATTGACTTTAGGCGTCAGAATCTTTAGACTGTCCTCGCACTGAAAGGGTTAAACATGTTAAATAGGGGTTCCTTAATATATTAATGAAGTATAGGCCCTAGTAATAGTATTTTTTTGTTTCCTGTGTTGTAAAATTAAAAGATATCTAAATAATGCAAATACTACATACATGTGTACAATTTTATGAAGTAACATGTCACAATTTATAGGCCTACTTCTGAGTTTAAAATGGCGACTTAACGTAAACTTCATTAAGTCAAATCGACATTTTTAACTTATAAAGGAATTTGTGATTACCTAATACTGACATAAAAAATAGAATAATTGAAAAAAACACATCATTTTTTAGAATTGTGTTAACTACTATACAACCTGGATAAATATGTAGCCCATTCTTTAAAACTCACAAAAAGATAAATTTTGTCAAAATCGATTAATATTTGACAAAGTTATGAGCTTTTTCATGAAACTTGAAAACGGTCGATTTTTGCTGTTTTTGGTTGTTTTTTGACAAAAATGATATTATGGCTTCTTCAAACCCGCATATTTTCTACTAGAATTGTATTAGAGTCATTATATCTTGTCTGCTGGCTCCTTATATTAGTGTAAACAAGTAGTGGTAAAATATTGAACATATTTGATTAAAAAAAAAAGTTATTGCGTCTCGAAATTGCTTCCCCACAGTAAATTTTGCACGAGACACGCAAAATTTATTGTCGTGAAATTGCATTTTCTTGCATTTTTAATGCCTCTGTACAAAAAAATTAGAACTGCCATTATAATTTTTTAGTCTTTAATTCTTGAAGTAACATAAACTGTCTGTAAAAATAACCTAATATGGCTTCTTCTAATATTTAAAATAAAATTATCACATTTTGAAGTTGCTTGTTTGTGTGTTTTGCTCCCCATAGTTAAGCCCCCGTCAAATAATAGGCCATTTTTGGACCCTTCTTTTCAACATAACTTTGGATCTACTGGACCGATTTTCGAAAATGAACCCATTTTGCAAATGGGAGAGCAAGCTCTATTCAACTGTAGGATTTTTAATAAGATCAAACTAACTTTCAAAATTGACTGACCACCCTACTGACAGTGATATGATTCATGGAGTGAAACTGACAACCGAAACTCTGGGTTATTTTCATGACTCAATTGAATTATAATTTCTGCAAATGTTATGTCATAGATAGACTAGGCCTAGATAGCTTAATAATTTTTTCATCATTTTTATTAGTCTGTCATAATATGTATGGCAATACAAATAAATAAAAGTAATCACAGTGGCAGTCATAAAGCATTCAATACATGTGTGACCAACACTTTTAAGTACATTTTTATATTTATATCTAAATACCTTACTTAAAAAAACGATTTTTAAACACAGCAGGCTGTGCTTGGTTTATTTTGGGTAGGTCTGGCAAAATACCCAACCACATCACACCTACAATCCTGTTATTTTTTAAAGCAGTTTTGTTTTTTGGTCGTTTTTTTGGTCTCACAATCAGTGGGGGAAACCTTGTTTCGTCCTTCAATTGAGGAACGTGCTTAAATAGAGTGACAGGCACTCAATTGGGGGACATTTTCGTCCTCCAATTGAGTGATTTTAGAGGTGTGACTTTTCTACCATCATTCCTTGACAAATCTACAAAACAAGGATGAAAGTAACATTGTTTTCCAACAAAACACACCTTCTAGAAAACAATAGAAAACCTTTCACGGCTCAATGCTCTCGCCTGAGCGATCAGACATGTCAGACAGGTTAATCGATGTTCTAGCCTCACTTATCGCGCACTTGTTCTATATCGCGCGGGCGCTTAAAAAAAGAACATAGTAGCTCGGGATAGTCTGACATTTACGGTAACGTTTCAAGTGCACTTTTATGTGTTCTGATATAAAAAATGCAGATTTTTTGTAAATTTATGAAAACATCATTTAGAGATACGTATAACTGTGTATATAGGTTTCCAATTTTGTATCAGAATCGGAATGTTTTGCTACAAAATTTCTGATGTGGTGCCCTTTCGTATTAGTGGGGCGTGTTTGTATGTGATCAAATACAATACGATTTCAGTGTAGCTATGATAGGCATTGTTGTTTTTATTTGACACTTGCGTATGTCATTCTGTGTATCTAACTCATGAAAACTTACTTAACCCTTTAAGTTAGTAATTAAATATATACCCACTTTAACCCTTTCAAGCCTGAATTTACCATAATCATCTTCATCCACTACAAGCCGCGAATTGCTGTAGCAATTCTCGACTTGTAGTGGGTGAAGATGACTTGATGTGGTTTAAAAATTGAAGAAAATTCCCATGTATTGGTAAACCAGTTTCATTCGTTTAAATACCCCTTGGTTGTAGAAAAATTAAGTCTGTTTTCAGGGATGTAAAATGATGCTTTAGTGCATCGTGATGGCTTAAAGGGTTAAGTTGTGTCTCGCTACCCCAAGCCACAACCAATCATTGATTACAAAATTACAACTGATGGATCATTCCCATCACCACATGTAATCAGCTGGTAATTGGCTGGTAAAAATCAAGTAAATACTATGAGTGTTATTTTCTGTTTCAGATTTCCTTGTTAATCATGATGGATGAAGATGGGGGACCCCCGACAAAGAGGGTAACTAACACTCTGCTCAGCTAGTTAACACTCCGTCACTCATGTCCCAGATTATATCAGTGTCTGCAAATACTTTTAAAAGGATATCTGACAATATCTCTGATGTAAAATGTCCATACATGTGACATTTTCATTTGAGAGTTGACACATCTCATTTTACATTAATAATCTTAATTAATTGTTTTCCGTTCACAGAACATGCTACAACCCATCAAAAATCAGGAGCTCGATTTATTGTTTGTATTTTCTTTCCCTTGGAATTGAAAAAGTGTTTGTGCTTCCTCTTATGGTGGCAGATAAACCCTTGCTTTTCCAATGGGAATAAATTATTGCTACTTTTATATCTGAATTGTCTGGAAAAAATCACGCTCTTCATTGATATTGTAAACCCATTTAGTTAGTGACTTGTAAATTGGCCATCCAAGTTTTTTAGTTGAACAAATCGACCCCTAGCAGCCAGAGTGTTGTATCTGCCACTCATTTGAGTTGCAGATACGACACTCTGGCTGCTAGCGGACAAAATCTTTCTAAAATATTATCATGATTCCTGATCAAATCTTAGAGAATGTCTTGAAATTCATTTTTATTTAAAACAGGTCAAGATGAACCGAGATGATCTAGAGAGGTTGTCAAAAGAAGAACTGATGGAAAGGTAATATTTTTTTGCCATTCAATTATACATGGTCTCTGCCAAAATGCTGGAAAGTCATTAATTGTGTTCTAGAATTACAATTTCAATGCTTGAAAAAACATGGCATTTGAGCTTTAACCCTTACAGCGCGGGGATAGATTTTAGACGTCAGAATCTGGCGTCTGTAGATGTCAGATCGACGTCTATAGATGTCAGATTCTGAAGACTAAAGTCTATCCTCGCACTGTAAGAGTAAAATATTTCTAATTGCCGTAGACCCATAACATAGGTATTCAAATGAATCAGAAAGAGCTAACTAAAACATTTATGCTCATTGCAAATTGACAGAACCCTAAGGTCTCCATGGATTTTAAGGAAAAATTCAGCTCTTTAAGGGTTTAATGAATGAAAAATAGAAACGAACCATTCAGCAGCACAAGGGTAAAATGTCAGTTTCCAGGACTTCCCATCTTGGAAACTGGTATATTGACTATTACCCCTTATCCTGCTGATCAAGAATATTGTCGTTTTTAACCCTTTGAACACTGATGTCAACTACAGTAGACATTCTCTATTTTTCTTAACACTTGTATAATCAGTTGTTAAAAGTAAAATATGCCTTCAATCTTGAAACACTGATACATGTTGGGACTTAAATTTCGCAAATCACACAAAATTTCAGTCACTATGTCTCGCAACTTCAAGCGACTGAAAATTGAAATTGAACAGCTCAGTAGTCTAGGGGTTAATCTGTTTTATAAGTTGACCAAATAGTTGTTATTGGGAATGAAATTTGTTTCCAAACATTTCTTTCATTTAAATCTGTGGCTTCAAATGACTGAAAACATTTATGAAATTATACAATCTATTTTGTTTACAGATGGATTGAGCAGGAATCATTAGTTGAAGCATTGCTGTCAAAGCAAGGAAATGAAATGGGTAAGATTTACTGGGACTGTTGTACAAAATAATCATCCTTGGATTTTTTACAATGTGTCTAGTTACAGATTAGATTCGATGGCTTTCTCTTAAATCTAGCAGTTGCATCCAGCCGTAGGATCGTCCACAACTTCTATGCTTAGCCTCAGGTTAAATATCAACATAAGGGGGAATTGTTCTATTCAAGTATCGTTCAATACTTTTGTAATCTGTAATTATGCATGTTCATGAGATGGCCGCTGCCAATCGCAATGATTTGTAAATGTGATATCTCAAGAACTGCCACAGGTTTGGTTGATTTAATAGATTTAAGAAAATCATGATCATTTAATTTTTACCCTCACGGCCTGTTTTCACGGCCTGTTTGGCCCAAAGAGGTATTATCGTCCCCTTTGTGCGCCTCCGCCACACACTGTCTTTGTGCTACTACACCAACATGGTGCAACAGATTGAATTCATAATTCATCCAAACATTCAACTCCTCTGACAAATGATTTTTACCTAAGATCTAGGCCAAGATTTAAAAAAAATCTCGTTAACGCCATAACTTGAAAAATAATTATTGGATCTTTCTAATTTTTTATCTGTAATTATGCATGTTCATGAGATGGCCGCTGCCAATCGCAATGATTTGTAAATGTGATATCTCAAGAACTGCCACAGGTTTGGTTGATTTAATAGATTTAAGAAAATCATGATCATTTAAATTTTACCCTCACGGCCTGTTTTCACGGCCTGTTTGGCCCAAAGAGGTATTGTCGTCCCCTTTGTGCGCCTCCGCCACACACTGTCTTTTTGCTACTACACCAACATGGTGCAACAGATTGAATTCATAATTCATCCAAACATTCAACTCCTCTGACAAATGATTTTTACCTAAGATCTAGGCCAAGATTTAAAAAAAATCTCGTTAACGCCATAACTTGAAAAATAATTATTGGATCTTTCTAATTTTTTATGTGAAGTTACCGATGAGTATGGAGATGACTGATTTAGATCTGCAACTTTCCACCGATAATCAAAATGGCTGCCACGTGGGGACTAAATTTTTCTTTTTACTCAATTTTTTTTTTTGTAATTCCCTTGAAACCTGGTATATATATATATAGATTTTCTGGGTCTGCGAGTCTATTGTCAGTTTTCATGAGTGATCCAAACCGAGGCTTTAGCGGGCATCTTGATTTTCTCATTGATCTTTGATTATTGGCATAATATATTAAAATGCTCAGTTGTGTCAGATTTGTGAACATTTTGAGTCACTGCATCTGTAGACTGCTTGCACTGTATTTTTTATGACATGCAGTATCTCTAGAAGCGTGAATCCAAATCATACCTGAGTTCGTTTGTAGGCGCTTACCGAACTGGCCACAAAATTAAGAGGTTTTGGTTGCGTTTCTGTGATTTCCATGAAAATAGCCGCTTTTTTCCCCTTTTTTTTTTTTTTTTTTCAGAGTTAATTATCACTGCAGCCGTTAGTCCTAGTCACTTGTGATTTTGTATGTAGGCATTTCTCTGCCTGGCCCCTAACTAAAAAACTTTTGGTACTATTTCAGTGATATTCATTTAAATGTTACAAGTCCATTTTTATTATTTTATGTATTCTTGTGAACGCATTGAGCCGCTGTGTGGGCACATGTCTACATTTCATCTCAGCTTGAGCTACATCATCATAGCTTGAGCTGAGTTAAACTGATTTAAAAAGAACTGATGTAAAATGATTACTATACCTTAGGCCACAACTAGCCTGTACTGCATGATTTTCGTTGTTTTCTCCGTCAAATATCAACAGATTTCCATGAAATTTTGTAAAAATCATATTTTAACAGAGTCCTAATATCCCTGAAAATTTGGTGAAATTATATTCAGTATTTCAAAAGTTAAACCATTTGACATGTAGTAAATTGAAATTATGACGTCCCTCTCTAGACCCATTAAACTAATTCTAGAATTTTAGTACATTTGAAATGGCCTAACTTTTGAAATATTCAATATAATTTTGCAAAAATTTTTTAGACGTTAGGATATGACTTGAAAATAGCATGTGCTAAATTTCAAGGAAATCGTTTCATAATTGACGGAGAAATCAACGAAAAGCATGCGCTACAGATTTACCAAAATGAATGTGGCCCAGGGTATATATGCTCATGAGAAATATTTTTTGTTTTACTAGCGGGTAAAGATCATGTTCATTATAGACATCATTTCTGTTGGTAAAAAACTTATTACCCCTTTCAGCGCAAGGATTGTCTTATTATTACCCCTTTCAGCGCGGGGATTGTCTTATTATCACCCCTTTCAGCGCGAGGATTGTCTTATTATCACCCCTATCAGCGCGGGGATTGTCGTATTATTACCCCTTCCAGCGAGGGGATTGTCTTATTATTACCCCTTTCAGCGCGAGGATTGTCTTATTATTACCCCTTTCAGCGGGGGGATTGTCTTATTATCACCCCTTTCAGCGCGGGGATTTTCTTATTATTACCCCTTTCAGCGCGAGGATTGTCTTATTATTACCCCTTTCAGCGCGAGGATTGTCGTATTATTACCCCTTTCAGCGCGGGGATTGTCTTATTATTACCCCTTTCAGCGCGAGGATTGTCTTATTATTACCCCTTTCAGTGCGGGGATTGTCTTATTATTACCCCTTTCAGCGCAGGGAATGTCGTATTATTACCCCTTCAGCGCGGGGATTGTCTTATTATTACCCCTTTCAGCGCGGGGATTGTCGTATTATTACCCCTTTCAGAGCTGGGATTGTCGTATTATTACCCCTTTCAGCGCGGGGATTGTCGTATTATCACCCCTTTCAGCGCGGGGATTGTCTTATTATTACCCCTTCCGGCGCGAGGATTGTCGTATTATTACCCCTTTCAGCGCGGGGATTGTCTTATTATTACCCCTCTCAACGCGGGGATTGTCGTATTATTACCCCTTTCAGCGCGGGGATTGTCTTATTATCACCCCTTTCAGCGAGGGGATTGTCGTATTATTACCCCTTTCAGCGCGGGGATTGTCGTATTATTACCCCTTCAGCGCGGGGATTGTCTTATTATTACCCCTTTCAGCGCGGGGATTGTCGTATTATCACCCCTTTCAGCGCGGGGATTGTCTTATTATTACCCCTTCCGGCGCGAGGATTGTCTTATTATTACCCCTTTCAGCGCGAGGATTGTCTTATTATTACCCCTTTCAGCGGGGGGATTGTCTTATTATCACCCCTTTCAGCGCGGGGATTTTCTTATTATTACCCCTTTCAGCGCGAGGATTGTCTTATTATTACCCCTTTCAGCGCGAGGATTGTCGTATTATTACCCCTTTCAGCGCGGGGATTGTCTTATTATTACCCCTTTCAGCGCGAGGATTGTCTTATTATTACCCCTTTCAGTGCGGGGATTGTCTTATTATTACCCCTTTCAGCGCAGGGAATGTCGTATTATTACCCCTTCAGCGCGGGGATTGTCTTATTATTACCCCTTTCAGCGTGAGGATTGTCTTATTATTACATTTTTCAGCGCGGGGATCGTCTTATTATTACTCCTTTCAGAGCTGGGATTGTCGTATTATCACCCCTTTCAGAGCGGGGATTGTCTTAATATTACCCCTTTTAGCGCGTGGATTGTCTTATTATTACCCCTTTTAGCGCGGGGATTGTCTTATTATTACCCCTTTCAGCATGAGGATTGTTTTCATGTCAGAATCTGATGTCTGTAGACGTCGATTCTGACACATAAAAACGATCCCCGCATTGAAAGAATTAAAATGTTTTAAATGGTGTTCAAATGAACCTGAAAGAACTAGCCAAGACATTTATGATTATTTCAAATTAAAAAAAATCTTCGCTCTCCACAGTTTAAAGAAAAGTAATTCAGCGTTTTAAGAATTAAATCGCTGAGTTAGAGGATTATATATTTCACTTGAAGTTGTGTCTCGCTACCATGACTCACAACTTCCAGGAGTCATATCAGTCACCAGGGAGAGAACCTCCCACTGGTCCGCTAGTCCGATTACTAGTAAAGATCACCACAGACCTGTAAACCTTCATGGCTGCTGGTCCGTCAAGTCAAGTAAACATTTCCCCCAGAGTTATCTAATTGCTCACTATCAGTGTATCTGTCTGACTTTAACATGGACCCTGATAATGATTGAACCAGTTCACATTTCAGAGAGCCATTAGCATGCTTAGCACAGATTGTTTCAGTTGCTATCTGGCTTAAATGAGTGAATTCATTTAGTCATATTAGACTACAGTCTAGGACAGAATTATCTGGAGCGCATGCTTTTTGTCGATTTCTCTGTCAATTCTGAACCGATTTCCTTGAAATTTTGCACAGGACATTTCTGGGTCATGTCCTAATATCGGTAAAAATTTCGCGAAATTTATTCAATATTTCAAAAGTTAGATCATTTGAAATGTGATAAAATTCCAGGATTAGTGTAATGGGTTTATAGAGGGACGTCATATTTGGTCTAACTTTTAACAAGCGGTCTAACTTTTGCAATTCTGCTTTAAACTTTACGAATTTTTTACCGATGTTAGGCCATGACTCCTGTGCAAAATTTCAAGAAAATCAGTTCAGAATTGACAGAGAAATCGACGAAAAGCATGGCTCCAGATAATTGTGTCAAAGTTAAGGCATGTTATCTGTTAAAAAAATAAAAGTTGTGAGTCTCGTAATTACTGTCTTCCATTAATATTTTTATATGGATATATTATACAGGACTAGTAGAACTCTTGCGGACTAGTGAAGTTTTGTCATTACTAGTCCTGCGGGCTAGTTATAAAATTCATAAAGTTCTCTCCCTGAGTCAGTTACATTTATATAATTTGAATTGAAACATCACAAAATTCATGAAATTCTCTCCCTGAGTCACTTACATTTATATAATTTGAATTGAAACATCTCAAAATTCACGAAGTTCTCTCCCTGAGTCACTTACATTTATATAATTTTAATTGAAACATCTCAAAATTCATGAAGTTCTCTCCCTGAGTCACTTACATTTATATAATTTTAATTGAAACATCTCAAAATTCACGAAGTTCTCTCCCTGAGTCACTTACATTTATATAATTTTAATTGAAACATCTCAAAATTCACGAAGTTCTCACCCTGAGTCACTTACATTTATATAATTTGAATTGAAACATCTCAAAATTCATGAAGCTCTCTCCTGAATTAAAACATCTGCCCATGTAATACTAATTTCTCCAAATGTCTCTAGTCTGAAGACAAAAAAAAAGCTGAAAACAGCCAGTGCTTTTTTGCTGCTGAATTGTTTGTTTCTATATTTCATTTATCAAAAGCTGGAATTGCTGACGCAATTTCCAGCTTTTGATAAATGAAAAATATTTATATTTAAGAAAAATAGACATCCCCAATATTGATTTATTTGATAAACTGAGCATCTACCAAAAAATATATTTTTAAACGTGTCAAATCTAAAATATTCCTCAAACCCTATATATACAGTTCCAGCACTATGACGGTTGATCTTTTCCTCAGTCATATATACACTTATTATCGCCGTATTGACAGTTGTTACAGCAGAGCTCACTGGCCTACGGGAGTCGGGTGAGAGGCTTAAGCTGCAGCAGGTGGATGCTACCAGACGAGAAAACGTGTTAGTTATGAGGCTCACCAACAAAGAACAACAACTTCAGGAATATCTGGTTAGTCCACACACTAAATACTACTGATAAATAATTATGTGAAATGTGAAATAATTGTTTGTAACATTTCAAACTTTAGTGAGTTTGTAGTTTGTGTTCAATATTCCCACTATTTTTATGTCAGCTCAGCTTTGTCGAACTCGCTGAGCTAATATCAAAAGAGTGATTTATCAATCATACAGATTTGATTTTGTGTTTAGTGGATTTGAATTTTGAGAAATTGAATCTACGTCTAAAGCCAGGCCTTATGAAATTGTAAAAATGTCTACTTGCCCACTAGGAAGAGGAAAAGCTGCCCAAGTAAAAATATGTTCTGGCCAACAACTAAATATGCAATTCAGTATTTCATGACACAGCAAAACGAAACTGCCTGGTACAATGTTTATTCTGCCCGGCTATCAATTAGTATGTCCTGGGCATGTGAAATAATGGGACAAAGTCAGATCGATTCTCATATAGGTTCTGTATACACTGTTTGCACGATTCTGCGCATAAGCAGGACTCCCAACTAAATAGTTCAGTTTTAATCACTGTGTGGTGCTTTGTAATAGAAAACAGTGTGACAGGACTCCCAACTAAATAGTTCAGCTTTTAGTCCCTGTGTGGCGTGTTGCTATTGGGAAAGGTGTATTACTTAGTGTCAGCAGATATCCAGCTTCAAATAGTTATACAAAATGGTATTAAATAATGACATGAAATGCCTCTGCTTTATCTACGGGCCGTTATCACACCTCACTTTATAATGTTAACCCTTGTTCTGCTGAATTGTTTCTTATTTTCATCATTTGAAGCTGAAATTACTAAAGCAATTTCCACTTTCAAATGACAAAAAATATTTCTTTTTATTAATAATAGACATCTCATAAAATAAATTGCATCATCAAATCTAGTAATTATGTTTCTCTTCTGACATACTAGCAACAGGGTTCCCACTCTACCTGGAAATCAGGGAAAACCTGGAAAATAAGTTTCACTGGGATTTTTAAAAATCCATCAGGGTAAACTCGGGCAAAAATCAGGGAATTTTCTTCTCCTAATATAGTGGGAACCCATGTTTCTATTTACCTAGTATATCCTTGTCCTGCAATGTATTACATTTTTTATACATTTCAACCTGGAATTACTAATGCAATTTCTAAGCTTCCAAATTGAGCTTTTTTTTTATTAAAACTTTACGGGCATAGCAAGAGAAAGGCTGATCTGCTGTGCTGAATTGTCTTGTTTTCATTTACTATGATACTGTTCTCCCAACAGAATCAGATTCAAGGTCTGAAACAGGCACAAACACCAAGTATGACCCAGCTTCGTGCTATGCTACTAGATCCTGCCGTCAATCTGCTATTTCAACGCATGAAACAGGAAGTTGACACCTGCAAGGAGCGTTTAGAGCAAGCGCAAAACGATTTGGCCGCTTGGAAGTTCACACCTGACAGGTTTGATCTTTAATTTTCCGGTTTTGTGCTGAATATGAAATGTAAAGTTAATGTATATATAATCATTGTTTTACTGATACTGACTAAAACATAGAACCTTCTTCTGTTCTAAACGTTATTACTGGCTTTCAAAGTTGATGAGATATGGCACTTCTATGAAAAGATAATATGATTTGTACTTTTTATTACAGCTTTGTTTATGCAAAATTATCCCATTTAATTTTTTCTCCACTGACTGTTGCTTGCTGTAGACAAAGAGTTTCTGGTAAACCCTCTTAGTAAGGGGATGACCGATCGTATTTAGACACAGAATAAATCTGACATCTAAAAACGATCTGCACATGAAACTGGAAAGGTTGAAACATTTATAATGGCGTAGACATATATTTTTGACTGTCTTCTAAAAAAAATGTTTACCTATAACTAACAGTTTATGTAATTGTGGGCTGTTAACCCTTAGAGCACTGAGCTAAAAAAAATAAAATTTTCAGCCACTTGAAATTGTGTCTCGCTACCGCGATCCACAACTCCAAGTGACTGAAAATTTGTGGTATTAGTGAAATTTAAGTCCCAACATATAACTGTGCCTCAAAATTAAAAGTGTATTTTCTTTTCAACTATTGGTTGTAGAGGTGCTTAAAACACAAAATGTCAACTGTACTCGACATCAGTGTTCTAAGTTTTAATATTATTAGTTATTCAGGAGTGTTTTAATGTCTTCAGAATGAGTAGAGCAGGACCAGCTGCTCGGGTGATAAAATAAGTTTATCAGTATGCGTCTCATATTAATTTAGAAAAAAAAAATTGTAGAACACTTTAAACAAGATATGTAGTCATTGCCAGGGTTGCCACACAATCTTAAAATGTCTTATTTTGGTTTGTTGAAATTTAAGGCCTTAAAATGTCTTAAGCGAAGGTTTTGTCAGTTGAGGTTTTAAAAAGGTCCTGATTTTAGGGCAGCCATCTTTTCTATTGAAATGTGAGTGGTTGTTAAAAGACTGGCACCAATAAGTATCTGCTAGTATTTCCCGGCAGATGATGTATGCATACTCACATACATTACATACATACCACATTGATTCACAGCTAGCACATAGCATTGACCCGGCACTGGTGGCCAGGATCAGCGATTATGGCCCTGCATTGACACATTAGATTGGATTGCATTGCCATGGAAACAAATTAGAATACGTTGAATCCAAAAACAGGTCTTAAATCTGTCGATCTTCATAAGTCATAAGGTCTTAAATTTGTTTATCCAAAAGCTGCAGAAACCTTCGATCAGTTCTGAGAATTTTTAAGGCAAAAGGCAGTGTGACGTAATTTAGATTAAAACGCTTAAGTATTGTCTACCTATGAGCGTTTGGATCTCTATGAATTGAATAAAAACTATCACTAATAATAATAAATAAATGTTTGTCTGATGTGAGCTGTGTGAGACATTTTTTGTGGGCTTGAATGGTTTTGTATTCTTCATCATGATTATTAAATGCTCAATCAATGAAATACTCTACTGAAAAAAGATAATAATTTAGTTTTTTTGTCAATGTTTAGAAATATATTTTGTTTGTTTCTCTCAGCCAAACTGGAAAGCGTCTTATGGCAAAGTGTAGAATGTTACTTCAGGAAAATGAAGAACTGGGCAAAATTAATTCTTCTGGCAGAACTGCAAAATTGGAGGGTGAAATTGCTTTGCAGAAAAAATTTGTTGAGGAAATGAAAAGTAGTTCCGCAGGTGAGATAAACATGGGTCCTATCTTTCATTAATTATGTGGATTATACTCTTTTTGCTGTCTAACAAAACTATCTTGGTGCATCCAATGTGCAGAAATAAAGGCGACTGCAATTTGATTCTATGTTCGATGGATTACCCATCTCAAAATATCATTTTTTTCTTTATTTTAAAATGGTTTCCATCCTTTTCTTTTTGTCCATCTAGTCCAGCTTGAACAATAAATATTTGAAAACATTCTCTGTCAGTATCTTTTCATTAGAAAAAATATCCTGCCCTTCCCACTCCATCCACCCAATCAAGAGCTATACAAACAAAAATCCTGCCTGTCTTAGTTGCACATTCAGGGTCGTCAGAGAGTAAACATCCACAATATTTAATAAATAGTAAGTCTGTATTTTCTGATACAAGAAGAAAAATATACAAAGTAATGATCAGGCATGGCTCTTGCAGATTCAAGAAGGAAATAATTAAATAAGTGCCCGCCCTTTATATTTCCCCTTGTTTCAAGAATTAAATTTAAAAAAAAATTATCTACAAAATAAATAAAAATTATGCCTTCCTGTACCTGAAAATCCATTGAACATTGAATCAAATTGCTGTGACTTCATGTATGGTTTAGTATCAGTATCTAAAGGGGGCGTGGGAGATTCAGAATGTTTGTGCACAGGCCTAACATTCTTTATGAAGACTATAATTCAATTATATGAATAAATGAAATTTGCAGCTCCAAAGCTATATTATGTGCCTCATGGTTTAGCAGTAATTCTTGAAATATATGAATGACATAATGTGAATTTGCAAAATGTGTGCCTTATTTGCTCATTTTCCAAAATTCATGCATGTGTATGAAGTAATTTAACCCTCACAGTGCGGGGATAGACTTTAGTCGTCAGAGTCTGACGCCAAAAGTCGATCCCTGCACTGTAAGATTTAAAATATTTCTGATGTCCGTAGACACATAATATAGGTATTCAAATAAATTGGAAAGAACTAAAACATTATGACTTTAAATTGAAAAAAACCCTTCAGTCTCCATGATTTAAGCAGAAATATATCAGAGTTAAATATTAAGATTTTATTGTATACTGATTGATATGTGGAGTATTTGCCATAAGACGATCCCTGCTGGGTGAGAATGTATGGTGGTGAGCTAGTATGTAGCTCACATATCATTTGTGGAGTATAACTATTACCCATAAGACGTCCCCCCCCCCCCTCCCCCTGCTGGGTGAGAAAGTATGTTGGTGAGTTAGTATGTAGCTCACATATCTTTGTTTTGTCAAAATTTAAGTAACATGCTTACTGGCAACAAACAAAATACCTTCACCTTAACCCTTGTGCTGCCGGAACCGTATATATGCGTTTTCAAGCAAATTTCAGACCAGATATATTCGACTCAAGTTGCTAAAATGTTTTATGGTAGATGCTTAGTTAATCTAATAATTACATTTTGAAGATGTATAATTTTGCACAAATATCATTATTTTTTGTCATTTGGAGCTGGAAATTGCATTAGCAATTTCCAGCTCCAAATGACAAAAAATAATTATATTTGTGCAAAATGAAAAATAGTCCTAAATAATTTGGCAGCCTAAGGGTTAAATTTGTTCAATGTTGGCCCAACATCTCTGACATTGGCCCAAAATCAAACCACCTGAGGATCGCATTGGATTGGGTAGGATATTTTGGTGTCCATATTGGCTGTTGTATCATTTTGTGATCTCAACCATTTAATGCCCAATGTTGTTGATTTCAGAATTGCCCTAAGTGCTAAGAAATCTTAAACTCTAAATGCCAGGGTTTGTACGGGGCCTTAAAAGCCTTGAATTTTAAATTATTTTTTCAAGGCCTTGAAAGTGCTTGAATTTTGCCAAAGGCCTTGAAAAGCCTTGAAAATGAGCCATTTTGAAAGCCATTTCGTATATTTTTTTTTCATAGCCAAGAAGCCATTCCGTGGAAGTTTTTAATGACAGCCAAGATCCACAGTGATCATGCATTTACTCTCTGGAGTCAATAAGTTGGCTTGCTACATGTCTACATGCTTGCTATTAAACACAATTTGTTTTTCGAATGTTTGTATTAATGTTCTACTTGGTTTGCGGGGGGCCTGGAAAAACCTACTTTTGGGCCTTGAAAGGACTTGAAAAGGCTATATTTTGTTTGTTCTGAGTTTTGTTCTGGTGTACGAACACTGAAATGCACAAAGGGAGTTCTATATTATTTCCCTTATTTTTACTTCCAGTGTTGATTTTATAATTTTTTATGTAGACCAGGGATTTAATGTGTTCAATTACTTAGAGATTTCTTATTATTGTATTTGACAGAGACTGATGAGTTTCTTGTGGAGATGGATGAAGACGTAGAGGGAATGCAGGGCACAATCTATCTTCTTCAACAGCAGCTAAAAGAAAACAAGGTACAACTAGCGCAATTGCAAGAGGAGAATCAAAGACTGCAATCTATTAATTCAGCGGCTGCCTCTAGCACAGCAGCCGTGTCCTCACCTCCAAATACAAACCCTACCGCAGGCATTTCAAACACAGACCACGCAGCTCACGAGTCGGTTACCACGGTTACCCCGACTCCAGACGACATGCCCCAATTCCCACACACAGGTAATGCCACTTGTTCATCTAGCCATACAGACAGCATCAGCCAACAGGCTGACAGGACCGAGGGGGTAACCCGGACCGAGGGGGTGCCCCGTACATATAATGTTAGCCCTCCTCAACCACACACAAACTACCAGGGATCGGGAGGGAGTCAAGAGCCACAACCGGTGGACGAGCAGCCGACACAGACTAATAGCGTAGTTACGGCCAGTAACGGCGATCACCAAGTAACGAGCACAGACACGGTCAGCTATCAGACTCACAGTGACCAGTTACAGCAACCAATGGAACAGGAGTGTGAACAAGCAGATGCCACAGAGACGTCTGATTATCATAACCATCTTCACATCACTCACTATAGGACAGCACAGTCAGACATCTGCGCTACCGACGGCACTGACCTCTCTAGCGAAGCATGGAGCCCTTTGCCAATCAAACAGACGGTACTACCAGACGATGAGCAGAGTCGAATAATTAGCAGTGGCAGCAGAACAGAAATTAAGATGGACGCCTATGGTAATGAGGCAGTACAAAACGGGCTTTTAGGACAGGTATACGAGCCTTTAACGACTGATAATAATACATAAAATAACGACATTAACAAACAAATCACACACCACTTTTTCTTCATTGCATGTAGATTTTACATTCAACAATACTGACAATAAAATCAACGTGCTTTCACATTTTGAAATATGGTATCAAACACGAATGGGTAAATGTAAATTGGTGGAAAGTAGGAACAGTTGCCTTTGAGCACTACAGGTGCTTTTGCAATTACACATTTTGTTTCTAATGACCATACAACGTCTTGTACAATTTTTTTTTTACAGGACAATTGAAAAGTAATGTGCTCATCTTGGGTATGAAAACCTGCCGCAGTGATGTGCTCATCTTGAGTATGAGAACCTGCCGCAGTAATGTGATCATCTCTAGTATGAAAACCTGCCAATTTGTGGAAGTCTCCCTGGCATATAGTGCTTATGTTATGTTCATTAATTTATGCTCAGCGTAACGTTTTTAAACCTCTGTTAAAGCTTCTCAATTATGAGAAATCACAAGGAAAGTGTGCAATTAAGTAAGCTTTTCTTATCCTGTTGCTACATATTCTTGGTTTAGCTAATCTGATATTTATTCATTGCAATTATAATATGATTTTTATTACTTCATTTTCAGAAAATAGAAAAAGAGATCATCGATTGAGAATGCCCCTTATATATAAGGGAGTTGTATTTATTGACGAGAGTGAATGTTGTAAGGTATGGTTGGCAGATATGTCATTCAAATGTAAATGGGTAATATGAATACTGCCCATACCTAAAGTACACTGCATATCTCTGATCCATAGAAAATGTAATACTTGAAAGAGATATCTTTGAATGTCTTAAGAAAAAGTCAATGTAGTAAATGTTTTATTACTCTGTTTTGACTTCTAATTTTATGCATGGACAGCTCCTTGTCAGGTTAAATGCCACCTGGGCTCTGGTCAGGGCGTCCTAGTTTGGTAGGTATGATATTTGTCTCACCAACTCGTACAAAGAGATGGCTTTCTTTATGTAACGCTTTTATCATCTTGCTTGTCATCTATGGTGTTTAAAAAATTACATTGTATGACGCGTGCAAGTCCCACCTGTAGAAGGAAAGCTTTTAGTAGATTCTTAATACGCTTTGTTAAAAAAGACCAGGACTTGGCTTCCTAAATTGATTGGAAATTATTATTAAATATTGGTTTTCCACCAAATCATATGACGAGTTTGTTATTTATTAATAAGTAGCTGGATTATTGTATACTTTGTATTTGTTAAGGCTTTCTCCTGTCTTCACAGTTGTTGATAATTCAGTGCTCACACATTGTCAAACCTAAACACTCGTACATAAGCGCTCTATAATCGCCAATATATATCGCCATCGCTGCTGCATTAGCAATCACCTTTTAATTCTGAAAGGTGGTAACTTTCATATTTGCCATGCCAATAAAACATCTAATTTACTTTTATACCTGTGCTGGCCTACATTGCCAAAAGTTTTATGTTTGAGGGTCGGCCATTTGTCCAGATAAATGTATTCCATAAGGATCACTTTGCCCATTTTCTAGGTGGGGTGAGTGTTTTTTTATTTTTATGGACTAGTTCAGCGGAAAATTAATGATAAATAAATAATGTACCATAGTTGCATTGCTACATTGGCCAACGAGTAAAGGTCAACGAGCCATTCCATGCTAACACGAGGCATTGACCCAATGTTGCTTTAATTTGTCCAACAATAAACTAACATTTAATTAATGGATTGTATTTACTGGTAACAAACCGCTGGGTCAATGCCAGATACACTGACTGTTTAACACTTGACAACAAACTTGTATAAACTTTGAATGAACTCTGGAAAGCCCAGTATTTTCTACGTTGAATACTAAAAGGTGTATCTCCCCAACATATCCAAGGCTATTCTGTGAAACGCAGTGACGTCACCAGAAACCGTTTGAATGGGAACTCTGTGAAAGCAAGGTTATGTAAGACCCCCTCCTCCATACTTCCTTGTATAGGCTTGCTCGGTGATAACAAAGGAGGTCAAGGTCATCGAGTTTCACATAATGTTTTACCCCAACCCAACAAACACGAGACATTCACCCAATGTTGTTTCAATGCTGGCCCATCGTCTACGACGCTGTCTCGTGTTTGCTGGTAAATCACACCCACCCCCTTCTCTGTTAGAAGGTAATCTGAGTGCTAGATTATTTGGTCCCCAAAACGGTCCTGGAATTTATGGATTATTACCACTTCACTTTTTATCCATTTTTTTGCATCACTATTCACTTTATAGAAGAGAAAAAAATATACAATGTAAATAGATATACAGTTTTAGCTTCTTTTTTTACATTATATTTAAACTGAAATTTTCAATGTTCGGCCCCTAAGAACAGGAGGTTTTCCGTTAGTTTGATTCGTTTTTTAACCCACGTGCACCCTCAGTATTCACACTAGCCGTTGTGAATGATTTTCACTGATTTCTCAGTCGAATTCCTAACCAATTTTAAATTTTGCAAGAATGCATTTAAAATCCTGTGGATACTATTATGCAAGGAAGTATTGTATGGAATGTAGTGCCATTTTGTGGTATTTTTTCTGTTTAGTGAAGGTACGGAAGTCTAGCTGTAATTGATTAAATGGAAAATCATCACTTTTAATTATCAGTCGCCGAGGGACTAGAAAATAGTGCTTGCCAAATTTAATGAGAATTGATTAATACACAAACAATAACGAATACTGCTATAAATGAAGACCTGAATTTACCATTGTCATCTACATCCAAAACAAACCGGAAATTGCTATCGCAAGTCTCAACTTGTAGTGTATGAAGATAATTTGAAGTGGGTGGAAATTGCCATGTATTGGTAAACCAGTTCCATGGAAATTTTCATTCTAAAAACCCTTAGTTATAGGAAAATTAAGTCTGTTTTCAGGGATGTAAAATGATGTTTTTATGCATCGTGAGGACTTAAACGGTTACGAGGACACCAATACCTCAGCCCCCTAGATGAGATGATCAAATGAATGACGTGATATTTATTGAATTGTGGTCAGCTGTGTTTGTGTTGTTTGATTAATTTACAAAGCAGACAAGTTTTCTCTCTTCAGAAAATGTTGGAAAAATTGCGTTTGAGGAATTAGTGTTGAATCACTTGGGATCGCTGATACCTCTATAATTTGCCTCCAGGCATGTTTTGGCTTCTAGATGGCTTTCAGTCATTGCCTTGGGAGTTTAGATTAGATTAGATTTATTCAATAACCATTGACATAGGACAAAAATAGTGTAAATACATAAAAAATCATGGGTCACCAATCATGGTCACCAGGGAATAAAACACCGAAAAGTTTCCTAGTGAGAATACTTTTTTCCACGGATGTTCCTTGATAGTGATCCATGATGGCGATGGCAAGAAATTATTTAGTCAATATAAACATGATAAATATATATAAATAATTGGTCAAACTGACAACACCAGAAATTGATATATCAAACTAAATTGATAACACGTCTACTCTTGCAAAAAGAAAACTACGCCAGAGAAAGGCTTACAACATGCAAACCATTGCACAATTGGGAGCCCCTCCCACGTCAACCCCCCCCCCCCCCCCCCGCGGTACACCAGCGCTAGAGTAGAATAAATACCTATAGAAATATAGAAAATATGTTATAATATAATTTGTTTACAAAGTCTTCTGTTCACTAGTTTAGAATATTGTGACAAAGAATTCAAAGGTTGCATGTAGATGATGGGAAACCTTTTGTCATTCAAATTGCTGCCACCCGAGGTCAAAAATGAGGATGAAACATCTGGCGGTCGGCATTGCTGTAGGCCTATATTTCGTCTACATATATAACACGTCTACTCTTGCAAAAAGAAAACTACGCCAGAGAAAGGCTTACAACATGCAAACCATTGCACAATTGGGAGCCCCTCCCACGTCAAACCCCCCCCCCCCCCGCGGTACACCAGCGCTAGAGTAGAATAAATACCTATAGAAATATAGAAAATATGTTATAATATAATTTGTTTACAAAGTCTTCTGTTCACTAGTTTAGAATATTGTGACAAAGAATTCAAAGGTTGCATGTAGATGATGGGAAACCTTTTGTCATTCAAATTGCTGCCACCCGAGGTCAAAAATGAGGATGAAACATCTGGCGGTCGGCATTGCTGTAGGCCTATATTTCGGCGATATGCAAAATAAAACTTTTAATATTTTACAATCTTTGGTATCACTTTTGGGGATATACAATAGCTTTCCACATGTTTCACATTATCGCCTCACAATACTAGAGGGTGAAAATTTAAATTATTTAATTTAGTGCATTAATGGTTTATTGAGATGACTAATATAATTATATATTATCATAAAACCATACCATGTTCGGTCAGAATTGAATTTTAGACCCAAAAAATGTAATTTAAAAAAAAATCGACATTTTTGTTACCTAAAAAAATACCAAGATACGGAATTCAGACCAGATGTTTATCAGGGTGTGTCTAAGACCTTTACTTATCATTCAGCGTAGGCCTAACATAGACCAACAAAGCCGGCGTAAGATATAGCTATAAAATATAATATATAAAACACAAACTTCCTATTTGATTTAGACTACAACGAGATCTCTAGAAATAGTTCGAGTGTTCACACACATGGAAAATGTCATTCAACATAAACAAGTGTCACACATTACACGCCCATAGAAAAAAAAAACAGCCACTAATTTTCACAATGGACAACATACCTGTAACACCCATATTTAGAAATAGAGCTTCAATTATACCTCAGATAGACAACAAATATATACAAACAAATATACACCATTGACTTAATAAAATACAAAACTATGTTGTCAGTTGCGTCCATCACGACTATTCACACTACACAAGCGATTCATAATTACAAAAAGACAATTATAGGGCCTACATTGGCCTCCTTCCTCAGTCCGACTAGTTCTGTTTTACAAGATCTGACACGAGCAAATTGCTATTGCCATACTATATACTGCAGAACCACAGGTACACCACACTTCAAACATAGATTGCACAGTTACAGATACAGGCAAATCCACGTCCACAGCCATATAACTATAGTTAGGATACTTTCCCCGAACTATCGCAGACTGGAACACATTACCACCCAGTTCGTGTGTGACTGAGTTGGTGAAGGCCTTCAAAGAAGGCCTAATCTCCGATGTAGGCTATATTACAGTGATGCACCTCTATCCACTGTAAATAATTTTCTGCACTGCACTATTTTATTTGTATTGGCAATGAATCTATCATGTTGATACATAGATTATAAAAAAAATATACTTGACATTAAATATTTCATATGATAGTAATAATGATACATTTTCATAAAATAATATAAATATTGGCTACTTCCCAGCAAACATGAGACGCTGACACAACGTTGTTTTACTGTTGGCCCTCTGTCTACGACGTTGGCTCAACAGTAAAACAACGTTAGGTCTCATGTTTGCTGGGTTATCGCACCAGACAAACAGCACATTAAAAATACCATGAATATTTCATCTAGCTGGATAAAAAGATATGGTGCAATATACATGAAAGTGACAATGAGATGTCATTAGCATATCAGATAACTGTAGTCGCCGCCACACAAACCGTAGTGTCTCCTATATAGTCAACTCCCAACCGACCCCCATGAACTCCACAAAAACTATTCCCTAGCTATCCACCAACTACCCGCCAATTTTGTGAAATTTTAAAATAAAATTATTACAATACCCCACGAAAAACGGTCGAGAACTGACAGAGAAACCGATGGGGGGGGGGAAGTGCCACAAGCGAATGCGACAGCGAACATACGCTTATATACTTTTTTCTTTTTCAAAATATATTTATACTTTCCAGGGAGAGTAGGTGAATATGGCCGTGGCCAACTGTACCTCAATATTCCCTGAAGCCACCAACTCCACAAATATTGTCCTCTAAGCACATGGCCATTCGTTTCAACATTCAGTGTATTTAGTATAGTCCGTTGGGCTGTATACCTACTGCAATAAAAAAAAATGGATTTCATCCCCTATATACTTGACCTGGACAGGAAGCATAGAACCTACGTTCTGAATGTGCAATAGGGAGAGTAGGCTATGTCTGTCAGTCTCTATTTCAAGATGGTTAGTCTGATTTTTAATCTTGCAATGGAATGCCGATATTTGAGGATGTTTAATTATAAATATTGCACATGGCTAAAATTGTGTTGAAACGTCTTTAATATATAGAATTTTTTTTTTCGAATTATTGATTTATTTTTACTAGTTGCGACAAAAATTATTTCTAGATGCTGGTGGTTAAATTTTCGCAGCTGGAGTAGATGCCTGATCCTTAAATAAATCTGGGAGCTCTGCCGATTTGATAATTATTTCTTGAACTTTTGACATCCATGTATAATGGCCAATATAAGGGCCTACTATGCAAATTGATTTGGGAATTAGTGTACATTTTTTCTTGCAATAATATGCTGATGCCAGATTCTTTCCTTACCAGGTCATATGTGATCCATAAAGCGACAACAAATAAAACTTCTTAAAGGCTTACATTTTTAAATTTCATTTCTAATTTCTAATACACGCCTATTTGTCTCTCTATTTAGCCTCTATTAAACCATCTGTGTTGGGAAGCTTGCAAAATGTATATGTGAAGTGATAGCCTACCTAGCGGTAGGGCCTATCTATTTTTTCTTTAATAAGTGGACAAGTACCCAGCGATACGAAAATATATATATATATCTGCCATATAAAATAAATTCAATGACTTAATAAAGTACAAAACTATGTTGTCAGTTGCGTCCATCACGACTATTCACACTACACAAGCGATTCATAATTACAAAAAGACAATTATAGGGCCTACATTGGCCTCCTTCCTCAGTCCGACTAGTTCTGTTTTACAAGATCTGACACGAGCAAATTGCTATTGCCATACTATATACTGCAGAACCACAGGTACACCACACTTCAAACATAGATTGCACAGTTACAGATACAGGCAAAGCCACGTCCACAGCCATATAACTATAGTTAGGATACTTTCCCCGAACTATCGCAGACTGGAACACATTACCACCCAGTTCGTGTGTGACTGAGTTGGTGAAGGCCTTCAAAGAAGGCCTAATCTCCGATGTAGGCTATATTACAGTGATGCACCTCTATCCACTGTAAATAATTTTCTGCACTGCACTATTTTATTTGTATTGGCAATGAATCTATCATGTTGATACATAGATTATAAAAAAAATATACTTGACATTAAATATTTCATATGATAGTAATAATGATACATTTTCATAAAATAATATAAATATTGGCTACTTCCCAGCAAACATGAGACGCTGACACAACGTTGTTTTACTGTTGGCCCTCTGTCTACGACGTTGGCTCAACAGTAAAACAACGTTAGGTCTCATGTTTGCTGGGTTATCGCACCAGACAAACAGCACATTAAAAATACCATGAATATTTCATCTAGCTGGATAAAAAGATATGGTGCAATATACATGAAAGTGACAATGAGATGTCATTAGCATATCAGATAACTGTAGTCGCCGCCACACAAACCGTAGTGTCTCCTATATAGTCAACTCCCAACCGACCCCCATGAACTCCACAAAAACTATTCCCTAGCTATCCACCAACTACCCGCCAATTTTGTGAAATTTTAAAATAAAATTATTACAATACCCCACGAAAAACGGTCGAGAACTGACAGAGAAACCGATGGGGGGGGGAAGTGCCACAAGCGAATGCGACAGCGATCATACGCTTATATACTTTTTTCTTTTTCAAAATATATTTATACTTTCCAGGGAGAGTAGGTGAATATGGCCGTGGCCAACTGTACCTCAATATTCCCTGAAGCCACCAACTCCACAAATATTGTCCTCTAAGCACATGGCCATTCGTTTCAACATTCAGTGTATTTAGTATAGTCCGTTGGGCTGTATACCTACTGCAATAAAAAAAAAATGGATTTCATCCCCTATATACTTGACCTGGACAGGAAGCATAGAACCTACGTTCTGAATGTGCAATAGGGAGAGTAGGCTATGTCTGTCAGTCTCTATTTCAAGATGGTTAGTCTGATTTTTAATCTTGCAATGGAATGCCGATATTTGAGGATGTTTAATTATAAATATTGCACATGGCTAAAATTGTGTTGAAACGTCTTTAATATATAGAAATTTTTTTTTCGAATTATTGATTTATTTTTACTAGTTGCGACAAAAATTATTTCTAGATGCTGGTGGTTAAATTTTCGCAGCTGGAGTAGATGCCTGATCCTTAAATAAATCTGGGAGCTCTGCCGATTTGATAATTATTTCTTGAACTTTTGACATCCATGTATAATGGCCAATATAAGGGCCTACTATGCAAATTGATTTGGGAATTAGTGTACATTTTTTCTTGCAATAATATGCTGATGCCAGATTCTTTCCTTACCAGGTCATATGTGATCCATAAAGCGACAACAAATAAAACTTCTTAAAGGCTTACATTTTTAAATTTCATTTCTAATTTCTAATACACGCCTATTTGTCTCTCTATTTAGCCTCTATTAAACCATCTGTGTTGGGAAGCTTGCAAAATGTATATGTGAAGTGATAGCCTACCTAGCGGTAGGGCCTATCTATTTTTTCTTTAATAAGTGGACAAGTACCCAGCGATACGAAAATATATATATATATCTGCCATATAAAATAAATTCAAAATTGGACCATAGTAATTATCGCTCCAATGAATTATTTCCTGTGGTTTCTAAACTCCTTGAGGGTATTGTACATAATCAGACTTATAACTACCTAATCGACAGAGCAGTTGACGCAAGAACAATCTGGGTTCCGGAAGTATTATTCAACACAAACAAGCCATCACAAACCAATGGAAAGTTTATATCACATCACTCAGGAAGATAGAATTGTAGGCATGCTAGATCTAGACCTAAGAAAAACAGTTGATACTGTAAATCACAAAATTCTTGAAAAATTACAACATTATGGAATTTCTGGCATATCTTTGAAACGGTTCTTTTCATACCTCGAGAACAGAACCCAGATGGCATGCATCAACGGCTCTTTATCAGACCCCCTCTCTACCGTAGTTATTCTTCGCCAATTTCTTTCTATTATATACATGAATGATCTAGTAAATTGTCTTAAACGTTGTACCACTAATATGTATACAGAGATTCAGCAATATTTGTGTATGTGCGGTATAAAGCTGAGGCATCAGGATTTCTGCAGGAGGATCTGTCCAGGGTGAGTGAGTGGCTATGTGTCTCTAAGATGCTTATTTACTACTTTGTTAAACGAAAGTAAGTCTTTAGCTGATATCAGAGAAACTGGGAGCGCATTCCATATCTTACCTGCTGAGAATCTAAATGACTTTTTCCTGATGATTTTACCTGGGGTGAAACAACTGATAGAATACTATTTCTGGTGAAAAAAGTTGACCATTGACCATGGAAATGTCGCGCCTTAAATATTGAGGGGCATTTCCATGGACTATTCGATACATATTGTTTAGCTTGATTTGTTTGACCCATTGACAGACTGGAATCCAGTGCAACAAAGTGAACTCTTCTATGCCAATGTGAGATCTAGGGTAGCCTAGAACAAATCTCATGATTTTTTGTAAGTTGACCTGGGGACCCTCAAACCATGCGGAGCAGGCATAATCAAAATGACATAAAATTAAAGATGTAACCAAAAGTTTGCTAGAATTTCTATTCGAATATTTAGCCTGTCTTCATAGAGTCCAAATTTTCCTTTTTAAAATACTTTCTGCTATATATTTTCCTCCCAGTGACTGGTCTAGGCTAACTCCCAGATACTTCACATTATCTGTGGCAGCAACTTCATTTCTCTCCACATATGATTTTCATGGTGTACTGTTTGCGATTTTCTTATTTGAACCAAAAAGAATACTTTCGGTCTTTCCTATGTAAATGGATAGCTTATTATGCTGGTAGCACATAGAGCTTACGGGGGAGGAGTGGGGGTTCGCCGGTTTACTGGGCTACTATGCGGGCTGACACCTCACCTGGCTTCAGAAGAGTGAGCTGTGATGTTTAGCGATGTGGTTATAATATAGTTTCTGCTTGGACATGTAGGCCTATGCTGTAGCCTAATTGTAGAAAAATCATAAATTTGATTTAAAGATTCGGTGGTTAAGTCATATGAATAGTAATAAACTTTTGTAAAAAAAAAATTTGTGTGACATGCATTTTTATTGCCCTCCACAGATGCCAGCAGCGAGCGGCTCCGCCTTGGACTGCTGCCATCAGTTTGAGGCAACATAAATGCTTAATAAGCATTTATATCTCCCTCAACAATCGCGCAATTGTTATATTTTCTATCTTTTTTATTTTTGCAGTGTTGAATTTTTAATATCCACTTAAATTTTGCTTCAGATCATTGACCCAACAAGCAGCTCTCTTGCCAGGCATGCAAGTGATCATTTGGTGATCATTGCTCGAGCAGTTACGTGATATTTTACAAAACCCGAGTGTTGCCGAATCGCCGTCAGAGAGTAGGCGGAAATCGCCAACCCCGCCCTGCACGACGGCCATTTTGGATGTTCTGATTTACAATCAACAGGAAGGTGTGGGTATTTTTATTTAATTTCTTCTTTTAAATATTGTGACAATACATTAACTGGAAACATTGATGTTGTTGTAATACTATCTCTTGTTATTCTGACTTTTATATGGACTGTGACTTTAAATAAAAACGAGTGTATTCGTACGAATTAGTAGCAGTCCACACCATTTTTCCCGTTCATGCCGTTTTGGCGTTTTGTGTCATGCCTGCCTGCCAAATCATGCCCGGCAATTTTTGTGGATTCCAGGGCCAGTAACAGTCATTCCACGAGCTTTCAGACTTGTCATCTCTATCTCATGTTTTGTGGAAAGTGTTGATAATCAATTATATTTTCTATATCGTGAGTGATCAAGATTCAGTTATTTAAATTCATGTGTCTTTTGGACTTGTGAAGTTGTGCCAAACCTGCAAACTTGTGAAACTGGAGCCAGTGGCTGTGCAGGCGTTGTCTATGAAATTGATCTGAACCGAGACATTGGGTTTTGGCTGAGCTGTGAGTGGGAACTCAATTCAGTATTCTGCAAGTTTATAACAATTGACATTATATCTTGCTCTTTCTAAAGAACATGGAGAAAGCATGGTTAAAGTGCATTGAAAAGAGTTCATGCTTTAAAAATTGATCAGCATTGCAATTAGTGGTAGATCTACATTTTATTTTCACAGAGAGAAAAATATGCCAGTTTTATGATTGCAGTCAATGTCAATGGCCCAGGGAGCCTGTTATTCACTATATAAAAGAGAGTTTCTATTGTACCCCCCCTTTTTTTTCAACGATTTTAAAGATTTATGGGTAAGAGTAGGGATGCAAATTCACACTAGCCCGGTAGCCCGAGGCTAGTGGAATATTTTAAGGGCTATGGTGATTTTCCTTAGAAATGTATGGTAAAGGATGGTAAGGGCCAGTTGAATTTCGCTCTGGGCTGGCAAAACTCCTATACGAAGCCTGCACTGTGTATTCTCTTATAAAAAAATGCTACCCTCAGTCGAATTAAGATGCCTTTTGAAAGTGTGGCTCATTTTTGTCAAAGTCTTTAAAATATTGATGACAAATATTATGTTTTTATTACTATTTTGCTGGCAAGGCAGAATGAAGGTGAAAATCATATGGAAATATAATTTTTAACTAAAAATTGTCGATGTTTTTGTCATGGTTTTCTACTTCATTCTCGTGATAGGGCCTTGAAAATGGCTATATTTGGCCTTGAAAAACCTTGAAATCATAGCAGCTGAACATTTCAGTAGTGTAAATATTTCAGTAGTGTAAATATTGTTTACAGACAACCTGATTATCTGGGAACATGATGTGAATTATGCCAATTCAAACTACAGGCAACAAGTGACATTGTAATGTTAAACTTTGTCCTCGTAAATTATTTGATTAACTTAGCATCTATCACAAACTATTTTTTGGATATTTAAGTTTTGTATGATACCGGTATACAGTATATGGCTCGTAGCATAACCCAGCAGATTAATGCATATAGCACTAACTGATTATTTGTACTTTACATCCTTATCACTATGAACTTTGTCCCCCTCCCCTCTCTCAGCGTTGTTAATTCAATAGACCTGTCTCACTTCCACTCCAACGTTCAGGTGCAGGCAAGGTATTGGGTGGGGCCAGGCATATTTTGGTGAGTTCTCACGCTTATCCATCCTAATATTTTATTTATTCTTTGATTTGTGATGCTAATTCTTAAGTATAATTGTCACCTATATTGTGAATAGATTTTTTTATCAAATATATACTAATTTTCTCTCCACTGACTAACATTTTAACACAGCCATATTGACAGACACTCCCTAAAAGCTAAAAACTATTATTTCATATCTTAGAGAAGCTTCACTGATACTGTTAAAGAATAGCCGTACAAATATACATCGTGGCATCATTTGATACTCAAAAAATGCTGCTTTACCTAATAGGATTAAGCCTGGAAAAATGTTTTGATGGTCTTTGAAAGACAAGTGCTCAAATTTTATCAATGACAATTTCAAGTGTTTGAAATTTATAAATGCATTAAACTGCAATCAGTACAATAATATGCGATGTGAGGACAGACTGTAGCTTTCTCTAGTATGTCCTTGCACTTTTTCATTAACACATACTTTAATCTGTCGGGAGAAGTAGGTGATATTCTCTATTTTGTAATTATTCACATTTCTTATTTGATCATTTTAAAATATTCAACCCATGAAGCGCTGAATTTTTTTTACATTAACCATGGTGATCAAAGGGTTTTATTAAAGTCGAAATAATCATAAATGTCTTAGCTAGCTCTTTCTGATATATTTAAATACCTATGTTATGCGTCTAAGACAGTTAGAAATATTTTAATTCTTGTAGGCGTCAGATTCTGACGCATACAGCCTGTCCCCGCACTGAAAGAGTTAAAATATTTAAGGGAATTTGCAGTATAAATTAGTATGCCACAGAGCTGTCATAAAAAATACTTTCTCATTATATATCAAGTTTGATTTATAATGTGAGATGCATTGTATTCTTATGCTTTAATTGTGATGTGACTGAAAAATAACTTATGCGCAGCTGTATAGTAAATGTTCACCCTACCTTGTACAATGTATTGTTGAATTGTTAGCTAGTATTTTTTAAACCAGAATAGCTACAGGGCGTGGGAGAAATTATATGGTGTGTTTGGTGATATGCTGGCATGAAAATCAGGCTTGCACTCAACATACAGTGGATATATATCTAAATGTGTAAGGATATAATTATATGACAGACAATCAGCTCACAACACATGGATTATGGATGAAGTGATTTCGTTGCATGTGCATACATGTCACCGAGGGATTACTCGGATCAATCAGTGCTACATTCACATAGGATTACCTGCCTACATGCACCAGGCTATACCTGCCTACATGCAACAGGCTATATATTTACAGTCTAATTTTCACATCACCGTCATTGGTCATCAGGAACACATCTTTTTAGCTTGAATTATACCTTTAATTTGTGACTTGTTACAGTGATTCAAGGGGTGGCACATTGATTTGCCCATAAAGCTTGGTCTTCCCAATTGGATTATAATCAAGGAGTACGGATATAAATCGTCAAGATGCCGTCAAAATCAGTAAGTTTTTTTCTTGCAATTGCACTATTTTATCTTGTAGTTTAATTGTGTTTTTCTCTGTAGTTTAATTCCTATTTTTTATATGTAAAACTTTCTCATTGACCTTTGAATCCATTTATCTACCAATACAATTTGTTTATTGGCATCAAACTCATTGCAATGTATATTATTTTGGGACCTTGTAATATAAAAAAGATGTGACCGTATCAAATTATCCGTTGTTTGATCAAGAAAATAGCAACATCACACTTTTTAATTAGCCCTCATTATCCTGTTTCATTAAAATAAGTTGACTATTATTTTGTCTCCTTGTTTTTATGTAAATATTTTCTATGGCTTGACCATACTATATATATATAGGCTATAAGCCTATTTTCTGGAAGTCATGAAAGTAGTGACCAGACTAATAAGGGCTGCCCAGATCAAAGAAAGCGTAGTAGAAAACCAAATCTAAATCTTTGCAGTTGTTGGTTTCCATAAACCTGAAATGGACTTCCTGTACGCACTTGGTTAGCATGTGTTTCAATAGACACACACAGTCCTAGACAAAATGGCCGACAGCCATAATTTGAAATTTGATTTCAAACCCCGCCCTCACCCGTATACCGCAGGGCTGGAAATTAGGTTTTTGAAGCCAGTGGGCTGGTAACAAAATATTTCCACCTGCCCGCAAACAAGTTCACCTACCCATAATTTTATTAATACACCTTTAAATTTTGGTTGTTTTTTATTGTAAGGTCAACAAAACATTCTAGATTGTTGTAATCTGGATGCATCTCTACATTTACAATGCAACAAATTTTCATATACATTCACATGCCACACAAGTCCCAGCTAACACTTGGCATTGACCCCTGCTATTATCTTATGTTTGCATACTGATTTCAAATGTTGAAATATCTTAGATACTGTTCTTTGCGCATCTAGTTTTGTATTTTCTCATTGTTCTTATTTCTATTAAAAAGTGAAGTGACATATTTGGATGGACTACTGTATTGAAGAGAAATATTCTGAAACTGAAAGTCATGATCTTACTTATATAAAATAAGCAACTTTGTTGCTTGCCCTTGCAAAAGAGATACCGGTACATAATGTAAATGCTTGTGGTTATTTTTTCAAACTTATTTGTATGTATACATGCTAATAGCGGTATGCCTGGTAACATTAATCAATTTCTTTTATGGAACGGGAATAAAAAGCTCATTAACATGCTAAACAACCGATCATCTATCATGTCAATTGATCAACCCCTACAACGCTAAAATACTTCTGTATAAACCATGGAGGCCAACAGGTTATTTGTAATAGTCATAATTGTCTTAGTAAGCTCTTACCGCTCCATTTGAATACCTATGTTATGGGTCTATGGCCACTATATTTTTACTCTTACGCTGACGTCAGATTCTTGTCTTGGTGAGCTCTTTCCCTTCATTTGAATACCTATGATCTACAGTCATTATAAATATTTGAATTCTTTCAGTGCAGGGATCATCTTTAGACATCAGAATCTGACATCCATTATTCTGATGTCTAAAGACGATGCCACTCTGAAAGGGTTGACCCTTAAAGCGCTGATTTTTTTTATGAGAACCCTGAAAGCTAATGTGAAATCATCATAACTGTCTTAGTTAGCTCTTTCTGATTCATTTGAATACCTATGTTATGGGTCTACGACCATTATAAATATTTTTACTCTTACAGTGCGGGGATCGACTTTAGTGGTCAGAATCTGATGTCTGAAGTCTTTCCCCTCGCTGTAATGGTTAATGATCATTTAATGTGTTTCTATTGGATCTATGTCATTAATATCTTAGTACTACCTCGTATCTGTTCTCTCATAACCTTAATATTTCTAAATTTGCCACTTTACAAATTGACACACATTTCTCTGTTTTTTTCGCTATGTTCTGTTTGTATACGGCTAACCCACACATTCTTATAATCAGGGTGATCATGCAGGCGTGTATCAGATACAAGATGATACAAATACTCAACAGTCTCAGTCTCTTTTTGCTGGCTGGTTCAAGAAAGATGAAAAAGTATACCCTACTTAATTATAGTGCATTGAAATGCATGGTGTTATGAAGTTGCATATATGCAAACAATCCGCAAGAACCTTGCTGTTTGTTGCCCATATTGAATTTTCATTGCCTTTTGCTCTCCATTAAAAACTCTTTTTGAACACCCTTACTAGCTCTGTTAGTTTGTTGCATTCTAACATGTTACTTATGGTAGTATCTGGTATTATTAATTTGACTAATTGCTTAAGAGCAAAGTGGGTAAGGACTATTTCTTTACATTCTGAATATTTTTTGGGCAATATAAGATGGACTTTGTAAAAACGTATAGAAGAAACTTGCATATTAATATATTTTTAACTACCGATACCCGGTATTCATTTTTGCTGGGTGTTTAATTTTGACATATAATTTATTTATTTATCCTAAAAACAGCAACAGCTGTTCGCCGGTATGATTTCTGGTTGCACATATTTTCAACATATTGCGGCAGAGAATTATTTTTTTTGACAAGATGATGGGGTGACTACATCACATTAGAAAAAAAATCTCTAATTTCTTTAAGACTATATATTTTGTGACAATGATCTATATCTTAACTTCCCACTAAGTACTTGGATTTTATTTCGTCCCATTGTCAACACAGGTTATATGATGACCTCACAGTAATTGCTGTTGTCTGTAGTCAGACATATTCACAGCTGCTCTGATTTATACAAATTTTTAAACATACGAATGTACCATGGATTTGCAGCTTCGGTTTTTAACGGTATGAAATATTTCAATGCATCATTTGAAGTAACATGTCTGTCAGCATTATAGATCTATTTAGGAACAAGATTTTAGTCATGGTAATTAAGTATGTGCATGGCTTGGCTTTCTGAGTAGACAACTATTTTGACTGGCATTAATGATTATAGTGACGGCTTCAACTAATTATGATGATCTGATCAAATCAGATACTCTGCTTTACCTGTACATGCATTTATTCTGAACTTCTTTTTAGCCAGAAGTATGGAAATCACTCTCAACTTTCACCTGAGTTAACTAAATGTAATCCGTCTCTGCTCGAAATATTTTTAACTTGGTAAATCATATATTTATTTGTTGTAATCAATTCAATTCTAAAAACAACAGATTGAATTAAGAACACAGGCTGCTCTGGGAGTTTTTTTTCAAAATTCAATATTTTTTATGTGACAAAGTCCATTAAACCAGAGTAATATTAGGCAAGACTTTGAATGATTAAAACGTATTATCGTTGACTTGTGATTGGTGCTTACAGGGTTAATATTTGTCTATTTTAAATTCAGTAGCTTTGAAGGTTCAGGTGTTATTCCCTGAAAAAATGTATTCAAATAATGAATCAACATAGAAGTTGTCCTACCTTGTGATATGGTTGAGTTAAAATTAGAAAGTATGGTTCATCGCAAAAGTTTCAAATTTTCCCAAAATATGAACAGTTAACCATTATCCCCTCAATCTAATTTATTAAAGTTTCACCCATTTTAATTTGTCTCGCTACCGCGACCCACAACTTTTAAGACGAAACGTTTGCAAATTTTAATGTTTAACCCTTTCAAGCCTGAATTTACCTGGTCATCTTCATCCACTACAAGCCGCGAATTGCTGTCGCAATTCTCAACTTGTAGTGAATGAAGATGATTTGACATGGTTTAAAAATTAAAGAAAATTGCCATGCATTGGTAAACCAGTTTCAAGGAAATTTTCGTTCTAAAACCCTTTGTTGTAGGAAAATCAAGTGTGTTTTCAGGGATGTAAAATGATGCTTTAATGCATCGTGAGGACTTAAAGGGTTAAACACTCATTCCAATCCCTTATCTGTTAGGCCAAAAAAAAATATATGTTTGTTTCCGATTTGTCATTTTAACCAGTGGGTAGGTAGGAAATTTATTTTAATTTTATTTTTTGTCACTTTAACCAAATCGGTAGGTAAGAATTATTTTTTAGATTATTTGGGGCCAGATTCACTTCCATGCATGTCTTATCTGTACATTACGTAACTATTTTTTGTTTTTTTGACCCTCTCCTCTCCTTTTCGTAACGTTTTTTCAGTTACTTTGACTACAGACAGTAACTCATCATTCCTCATTTTATGGATTTTCTTAATTTTTTTTTTTTTTTTTTTTTTTTTAGAAAATTCATAAAATAAATTTGGGTCGCACATGTTTTAATAGGGTCGGTCGGAAATCGGAAACAAACAATATTTTTTTTAGGCCTTATTTGATTTGCTTATAAAATGGATTAACATCGACTATAGTTGTGATCAACAGGCAAAGGGATGATTTGACCATCCACCCACCCCTCCAATATGAATGGCCAGGACATGAGAAAGCTCAACAATTATAAATGTTTCTGTGAATTTGCTTATTGCCTTCTTAGTAGATTTGCATACCGGTATATCGTTACAAATTCATGTTTCTGATTTCCGACCGACCCTATCAAAACATGTGCGACACAAATTTATTTTATAGATTTTCAAAAAAAAAAATTTTTTTTTTTCAAGTTAAACTTAAAGGGATGAGTTACCGACTGTAATCAAAGTAACTCTACTGCAAAACCTTACGTAATGGAGAGGGGGATCAAAAAACTAAAAAATCGTTACATAATGTACAGATAAGACATGCATGGAAGTGAATTTGGCACCAAGTAAAATGAAAAAAAATTCCTACCGATTGGTTGAAGTGACAAAAAATTCTCTACCTACCTACAAATCGGAAACAAATAGATATATTTTTTTTGGCCTTATGATAATAAAAGAAATGCCCTACCTACCTGGATAAATCTGAAATAATTTTTCTCAGTTTGAATTAAGCTTAATATACTGGTAATATTTGGGAATTAGAACCGCTTGACCTTGAATCACACTGGATTTCTAGTAATATTAATGCAAATATATCTATCCATCAAATTAATGTAAGTAGTGTCTCCACAGATAGCGGGAATTTTCATCTCAGTACTCAATTAATAAAGTAGTGTATGCAGTGACTTAATTTGAACCTCAAAGTGTGATACTCGTGGTGTTATGTATTTAAATATAAAATACTAACTATGAAAATGTTTAACGCAATATGGGTTTTAGTAGAAGTGTTTGTTTGTTATTTCCTGACTAACACATACTTGGGTCCTGATTAACTGAAAGAATGAAAACACAGCTTTTTTCATTGACTGGAGTTTATATATGAAACTTTTCCACTAACATTGCTAGATTTCTTTGTATTTGATAATTTACAGTTCAGATGCATTTTTGTGTGGTGAAATTGTGGAGAATGCAATTTCTTCTTGCTGATTGTTTTGAAGTCTGGTATGAAGCCAACCCTTGTGATGTTGAGTGAAATATTTATCCAACTGACAACCATTTAGACTAAATCAGCTTACTTTTTTTATTGTTCTTATTGCTCTGTATACTCATGCACTGGTACCTATGTATTGAGTGAATATTGATATTGAAAGTCTGCTAATCCTAGGCTGTGGATTGCGGATACTGTCTTTTAGCTACATTTTCACCAGCCATCATCTTGTATAGTCCAGAAATCAGGAACGGCCACCTTCCTAGATTCACATGTATTTAGCTCATAATGCAGGCATTGTACAGAGGCTTAAAACTTTGAAAATTATTAGATTTCACAAAAAAAGTATGGGTATCTGAAAAATATGATGTTTGGAAACAATCGTTTTTTAGCAGAAAGTAACATTTTTCAACATCACAAATTTATCATATAGTCTTTGTATTGTTTCATTGTATGACAACGATGCATCCAGCCTGTAAAACAATACAACTTCAGTAGGCCTACCTATAGTAAGGTGGCTTTACTTTTTGAATTGGTCCTTAACCTTTATCATCCTAAGAAAATTTATTTAAAATTTGAGGTTGTGTCTCACTACTGTGATCACCTCAAGTTGGTGAAAATTACTCATATTTTTATTAATTTGAGACCAAACATTTACAAATCTTGATGTTTATACTGTCATTCCATTCCCAATAACAGTGATTTAATTGGCTGATCAAACAGATTAAAAACGAATTGTTGTGATTAGCAGGCAGAGGGTTAAAAATGGTTGTTGAAAGTCAGCTATAATTAACCCTTTACCCACCAAGTTATTTAATTAACCCTTATTCTGCTGATCACGACTATTGTCGTTTTTAACCTGTTTTATTTGTCGACCAAATCACTGTTATTGGGGATGAAGTGTCTAAACATCAAGATTTGCAAATGTTTGTGCTCAAATTTACCAAATATGAGTAATTTTTAGCCACTTGAAGTTGTGGGTCGCGGTAGCGAGACACAACTTCAAGTGGCTGAAAATTTAAATAAATGAACTTAGCGGGGGATTGAGTTTGCGTCTCGCTACCATGTCTCACAGCTTCAAGTGGGTAAAGGTGAAAATTACTTATATTTTGTTTAATTTGACACCAAACATTTCATCTCGAATAACAGTGATTTAAGTGGCTAATAAAAAAAAAGGTTTTAGTCGTGATTTAAAATAATTATATTGTGATTAGCAGTGAAGAGGTTAAGTTACCTTGTTTTTGTTGTGATTTACAGATAAATGTGCGTGTCACGACGATGGACGCAGAGCTGGAGTTTGCCATTCAGACCAGCACAACAGGCAAACAGCTCTTTGACCAGGTCAGATATTATTACCACTCACAACACTGGAATATTTTTGTATTAACCATGGAGACCAAAGTGGGTTTTTTCAATTTAAAATCATCATAAATGTCTTAGCTCTTTCTGCTTCAATTGAATACATGACCTGTGTTATGGGTCTACAGCCATTATAAATATTTTATTCTTTCAGTGTGGGTTCTGACATCTAAATAATCTGAAAAAATGGGAACATTATCTTTTGCCTGTCGAGGCAGAATGTCCATCGCACTAATAATCTTTAAATTAAGATTATCTTAACTTTCCATCATGATCATTTCCATCGGCATTAGAAAAGTTATTATTAAGTAAGATTTTAGTGGGGTGGACCCCTGAATCTTTTAAAATATACTAGCCTGCATGAGATACAATTTTTCAAATACATTGTTGATCATGTGATTGAATTTCTTGCGGACAGCTGAATATTTATGCAATTGTATGAAGCAGTTTTATATTTATATTTTGTAGGTTGTGAAAACCATTGGATTGCGTGAAATTTGGTTCTTCGGTCTGCAATACATTGACAGCAAAGACCTTTCGACATGGCTAAAACTTAACAAAAAGGTACCTAATAATACTGATACTAAATCATATTTGATGCGTCATTCTTAAAAAGACATATGTTGTTGAATTATCACTTTTTTAAAAACCATTCAACTTTTCATCATGTTCATGTTATAACAGGTTGATAAGCAAGATGTTCGTAAGGAGACACCTCTACAATTCAAATTCCGAGCCAAGTTCTTCCCAGAAGATGTATCTGAAGAACTCATACAAGAAGTCACTCAGGTAACAGAGTAAAATCTGCTATTGTTGGCTGAAAAATTAGGGGTGGAGTTTTTAAATTTAAAGCTTCATCTGTTTGTTATTATATAGCCAATCGGACACCCCACATGCGATGTTTGTTATGTTGTGATTACTTTGGGGCTTCTAAGAGCATTTTTTTAAATGTCAGCTGTGGATGGAGATCAACAGTTAGGAAATCACTCTTACCTCGATGCAGGCCTTTGTTTTTTGGTTGCACAATCGCGCCCGCAGGCCATAACACACCTAATTGCAAATTAAGGTGTGTTATTAATTTCACTACATTCTGTAAATAAAAATAAAAAACAGTCAGCTGTGAATCACACCCCTTGCTACACTGCTGGTCCAATAAAGCAGTCCTATTTTTTCTACTCCAGCATTCCCACACGAAGGCATGTCAATTTTCTATTTAGTGGCTTTTAAAAAAGCATGTCTTCATATTTTCCAGTATATTGCCATTCTAATTCTGGCAAAACATTGCAAGTGCTCAGATCAAATTCAATCAGATTCAAAGGCAGTTAAATAGACTAGTTTAGTATAACAAATGTTCACCAGGTGGCGCTAGTCGTAATCTAATGTGCTGAAATTTGTCTTTTAGATAGACAAATTTCGTGTTTATAGTGGTATCAGAACCGGTTATAATTAATTATTTTCTTTTGCAAATGTATTTAACCCTTTAAGCCCTCACGCTGCATTAAAGCATCATTTTGCATCCCTGAAAACAGACTTAATTTTCCTACAACCAAGGGTTTTAGACCGAATATTTCCATGAAACTGGTTTACCAATACATGGCAATTTTTTTAAACCACATTATATTATCTTCATTCACTACAAGTCGAGAATTACGATAGCAATTCACGGCTTGTAGTGGATGAAGATGACTATGGTAAATTTTAGCTTGATAGGATTAAACTTGAGACATTAGCTATCTATTTTCTGACTACAGATATATTTGCAAAAAAAAAAGAATTAATGTAGATCTGGTAATTTTCACATGTTTTAATTTCTGATTTGAAGGCTTTCACAAAGCTTAGTATTCATGATTTTTTATTTTTCTTTAGTAGCGCTTTTATAATAATAATTTTCGCGACATTCTTGATTTTGTCCTCCTCGCCAAATTCATGAAAATTAAATCCTTACGAATATTACCAGATCTACAGTATGTGTTTGAAAATTATCCATTTCTTCAGTAATTGACAGATGATGTTTGTTATTAACAGAGAATGTTCTTCCTACAAGTAAAGGAGGGAATTTTGAATGACGACATCTACTGCCCCCCAGAGACGTCTGTGCTGTTAGGATCGTACGCCGTTCAAGCCAAATATGGCGATCACAATCCAGATGTTCATAAGCCAGGTTTCCTTGACAATGACAGACTTCTCCCACAAAGGTAAACTAAACATTATGTACCGTATTTAGGACATGATATACTCCGGTTCGATGTTCCTAAAATATGGCGAACCAGGCAATTTTTTAGTATTTTCACACATCGAATGTGTCACAATTGAGTGATAGTTGATATTCACAATGTTGTAACCTTGGAAATTGACATAATGTCACAAATCATGACTGACAATTTGTTTCTATAATCGATAATATTGATTGATCAAAATATTATTTACATTTTCACCATGAAAATAATGGACCAAGAGACACATTTGCTAATTTGCACCTGCTCATTTTGTTAAAATAGTGGTGGAAATGCACAAGCATTTAATTTTGTTCAAATTTTGCAGAGTCATTGACCAGCACAACATGACAAAATCGCAGTGGGAAGAGCGTATCGTCAACTGGTACGGAGAGCACAAAGGAATGCTACGGTGAGGATTAATGCTGAATTATTTTGTATAAACCATGAAGATCAAAGGTGTTTTTTTTCAATTTGAAATCAGCAGAGATGTCTTAGGGTTTACTGCTATTATAAATATTTTAATTCCTTCTGTGCTGGGACCGTCTTTACTGACGTCTACAGACGTCAGATTCTGACGTATAAAGACGGTCCCCGTTCTGAAAGGGTTAACAGCTAGAGCTCTGATGTCGACTCCATTCTGTGTTTTTAATTAACCAGTTCTTTTGATGCAGTGTTATATGTTGGGACTAAAATTTCACAAAGCAGTCAGTTGAAGTTGAATAGACGGGGAATACATAAATCCCACGTACATGAACTTCAATTCAAAATTATGTGGAATCAGATTTTTCAAATGGAACTTTATAACAAATAGCTAAGACAAAATAACTTGGGAGAATAAAATATGTTATCTGACAACTATCTATGCAACAGACCTAGGATATATAATTCACTTTAACAAAACCAGGTGCTAATCAAAACTCGCATACCACTTTAGTTGAAAGTTCTTCATTGCTACGTCTTATTTTTACAGGGAAGAAGCCATGATGGAATACCTAAAAATCGCCCAGGATTTGGAAATGTATGGTGTTAATTACTTTGAAATCAAGAATAAGAAGGGCACTGAGCTTTTCCTCGGAGTGGACGCTTTGGGCTTAAACATTTATGAAAAGGAAGACAAGTGAGCTATTTATCCTGTTATTTATTCTTTGACCCCAATACTTATTTAAAAACCATGGAGATCAAAGGTTTTTGTTTCAATCTGACATCATCATAAATGTTTTATTTAGCTTTTTCCGCTTTATTTTATTATGAGTCTACACCCTCAGCCATTATAAACTTATTAATTTGTAAAGACGATGCCTGTGCTGAAAAGATTGAACGATATTGGATAAAACTCTTTTAATAAAAAATAATATAATGGCTGGTCACTGAAACTTGAACATAATTTTCTTTTAAAATTAATGGTGAATAAAATAACCGAAATTTAAAAACAATTATGTGAGTCTGTAAACTACTCAGTGGTAGATATATCAATATTCACAGCATATTGTTGGATACATTAAATACATTCTAACATAATGGCCCTGATTTTTTGTTTTAATTTATTTTGCAGGTTGACACCAAAAATTGGTTTCCCTTGGAGCGAAATCAGAAATATTTCTTTCAATGACAAAAAATTCGTTATCAAGCCAATTGACAAGAAAGCACCCGTGAGTTACCCGATGATTTGTTTCACTTTGTGATATTTTGTAGCCTCCATGACATTTCATTAGAGAACAAGATGTTTGAATCATAAAATATCTTTATATTTTCAAGTTTGTCTGGTTGAATTAGATCTTTTTTCTTGTTTGCTCCAGTTTAGTCTTCACCGACCTTGTGCTTAAAATATATTGATATTTAAATTTACTTGTTTTTTCTCGCGACAGGATTTCATATTCTATGCACCCAGACTACGAATTAACAAGAGAATCTTAGCTTTATGTATGGGTAATCACGAATTGTACATGCGACGACGCAAGCCAGACACAATAGAGGTTCAGCAAATGAAGGCTCAAGCTCAAGAAGAGAAGAGATCAAAACAAGCTGAAAGGTAACTAACACAAGCTCTCATTACTAAGACACTGAATGCTGTGTGCTTTAAGTTTAACCCTTGTCCTGCTACGCCCTGATATATAGCTGAAAGGTAACTAACACAAGCTCTCATAACTAAGACACTGAATGCTGTGTGCTTTAACCCTTGTCCTGCTACGCCCGGATATATAGCTGAAAGGTAACTAACACAAGCTCTCATAACTAACACACTGAATGCTGTGTGCTTTAAGTTTAACCCTTGTCCTGCTACGGCCGGATATATAGCTGAAAGGTAACTAACACAAGCTCTCATAACTAAGACACTGAATGCTGTGTGCTTTAAGTTTAACCCTTGTCCTGCTACGGCCGGATATATAGCTGAAAGGTAACTAACACAAGCTCTCATAACTAAGACACTGAATGCTGTGTGCTTTAAGTTTAACCCTTGTCCTGCTACGGCCGGATATATAGCTGAAAGGTAACTAACACAAGCTCTCATAACTAAGACACTGAATGCTGTGTGCTTTAAGTTTAACCCTTGTCCTGCTACGGCCGGATATATAGCTGAAAGGTAACTAACACAAGCTCTCATAACTAAGACACTGAATGCTGTGTGCTTTAAGTTTAACCCTTGTCCTGCTACGCCCTGATATATAGCTGAAAGGTAACTAACACAAGCTCTCATAACTAAGACACTGAATGCTGTGTGCTTTAAGTTTAACCCTTGTCCTGCTACGCCCTGATATATAGCTGAAAGGTAACTAACACAAGCTCTCATAACTAAGACACTGAATGCTGTGTGCTTTAAGTTTAACCCTTGTCCTGCTACGCCCTGATATATAGCTGAAAGGTAACTAACACAAGCTCTCATAACTAAGACACTGAATGCTGTGTGCTTTAATTTTAACCCTTGTCCTGCTACGCCCTGATATATAGCTGAAAGGTAACTACACAAGCTCTCATAACTAAGACACTGAATGCTGTGTGCTTTAAGTTTAACCCTTGTCCTGCTACGCCCGGATATATACGGTTTCAAGCAGATTTTAAGCCAAATGGATAATATAGTTTGCGGTTGATGATTAATTTGTCAAATAACTCGATTTAGAAGATGTCTATTTTAAAAAATACAAATACATTAATAAATACAATAATTCAGTAGGACAAGGATTAAAAGGCATTTGATATAATTTTGTTTCTTCTATCCCCATGTAGCGGTTTAACCCTTATCCTGCTAAATTAAATAATTTAAATTTTCAGCTATTTTGTCCTTCAGAATCTGACGTCTAGAGACAAAGACGGTCTCTGCGCTGAAAGGGTTAATTGGTGTTCTGTTATTTAACCCTTTAATTACTCACGATGCATTAAAGCATCATTTTACGTCCCTGTAAACAGACTTAATTTTCCTACAACTAATGGTTTTATAAAGTAAATTTACATGGAAATGTTTTACTAATACATGGCAATTTTATTTTCCACCCACTTCAAATCATATTCATCCACTACAGGTCGAGAATTGCGACAGCAATTTGTGGCTTGTAGTGGATGAAGATGACAATGATAAATTCAGGCTTGAAAGGGTTAATAATGAGAGTTTAGAATTAATATTTCTCTCCCTCTTACAGAGCAATGCTTCTGAAGGAGCAGGAGGCTCGCAAAGAAGCCGAAAGACAACATAAAGAGCTAGAAAAGAAAATGAAGGCGTACGAAGATGAAAAGAAGGGTTTCCAAGAAGGTGGGCCATATTCCTCAAACTCAACACCCCTCAGGGCTCCCTTTTAACCTTCAAAAAAAGTGAAACCCACAACCATTAAAATTAGTTCCTATCATATCCTTTCATGCTGAAAAAGACTTTGAATAGCCATTTTTCATCGAGACATTCTGTGTTTCTATTAGCACCTGTATAGCCAGTTGCTAAAAGTAAAATATGCTTGTTCTTTAATGTTACAGAATTATCTGTGTTGAGAAAGAAGTTGGATGACTTAGAGAGAACGCAACAAGAGCTGGAAGCTTACAACAGAGATCTTGAGATTGCGCAGAAGGATCTTGAGGAGAAGCGTCTAGCGGCGGAGAACAGCGCCCAGATGGAAGCGTCTGAGAGAGAAACCAAGGTGAACATCTGTCTGACAACCTAAAACCTAAGTTTATATTTGTCCTTCAAAAAATTGTATACAGTCAAGCAAGTCCCTCACCAAATACAATTCCACTTAGAATAAAACATTTTGTAGTATATTTCCAGTAATTCGAAAAGTAATTTTTGCACAAAATTGTGGTAGATTTTAAATCGATGTTGGTTTAATGCTGGACCAGTTTTGCAGACAGTAGGCCTACCCTTCAATAAACTAACGTTCATTTGTCAGGTTGCATCGTCGTGCTTGTCATTTTTGCTTATGCTCAATCTCTGGGTGTTTTAGGAACAAGAGGCTCGTGAGGCTCACGAGAGGATGGAGCAGATCATGATGGAGATGCAAGAGAAAGAGAACGAGAGAGTACAGCTGCAGAGTGAGGTGACTGACGTGAGAACAGAGCTGGAAGTGAAGCAGAAGGAGCTCCTAGAGGCACAGGCCATGCCTAAAGTCTTCCACGTACAAGAGAACGACCAGGACGAAACAAGAGATGATTTACATGAAGCTAGTAAGAGAAATATAATTAATAAATATCTGTTGCTCATATTAAACCGCGGGGATATACTTTAGTCAGGCCTAAAAAAAATTTTGTTTGTTTCGGATTTCCAACCGAACCTATCAAAACATGTGCAACCCAAATTTTTTTTAGGGAATCCATAAGGGATGATTTACCGACTGAAATCAAAAAAACGTTACAAAAAAGAGAGGGGGGGTCAAAAAGAATCCAACAAACAAAAAATTGCTATGTAATGTATACATAAGACATGCATGGAAATGAATTTGGCGCCGAATAAAATTTAAAAAAAATTCTCACCTACCGATTGGTTGAAGTGCCAAAAATAAAATAAATCTCCTACCTAGCCACTAGTTAAAATGACAATAAATCGGGAACAAACATATATTTTTTTTTTGCCTCAACAGAACCTCGCATCTGTAGATGTCAGATTCTGACGACTAAAGTCGATCCCCGCACTGCAAAAGTAAAAAATATTTCTATTGGCCATAGACCCATAACATAGGTTTTCAAATAAAGCAGAAAGAGCTAACTAAGACATCTATGATGATATCAAATTGAAAAAACCCTTTGGTCTCCATAGTTTATATTTTAAAAAATCAGTGCTTTGAGGGTTCACCTTTAGAACACTGATGTCGACTACAGTAGACATTCTGTGTTTCTATTAGCACCTTTATAACCAGTTGTTCAAAGGAAAATGTGCCTTCAATCTCGAAACACTGATATATGTTAGGACTTAAGGGCGCGAAATAAGGATTGTTGCCCTGGTTGTCCGCCGGACCACCAGGTCAACTTTTCAGGTTGTCCGCAAGATTTTTTAGTTGTCCAAATTTTGAGCCATAAAAAACAATATCTATTCTTCAAAATAAATTAATTTTTAAACTACCTGGTGATTATCTCAGGTGTTAAAAGGTAATGCGCCGTGTACAGAATTAATTCAAGTATTTTTGTAATTTTTGGCTGGTTGTCAAACAGAAACCCTGAGATTGATACTGGGTTGTCCAACGGCAAAATAGGTTGTCTCGGACATTAGTTGGGTCTCCTTCAATGTGAACTTTCATAAGGCTTTTCTAAAATTCACTAAAAAGGTAAATAGCATCTATTGACTCTATGTGAAATAAAAATATTCCAGCCCATTGAAAGATTTGATTTTACATTAGACTATTTTCACAGTAGCTGAAATGATATAAAAAAGTTATCATGGGATATTAAAAGACTGCATAGAAATGTAACAATTATTTTACTTACCACTTCAGGTCACGAGTTAGAAATTAATGAAAATGAAGTGGATCAATCTGAACTGGACAAAGTCACGTACGCAGAGAAGAACAAGTTACTTGAACAGCAGCTGAAGGTATGCATGAACCTCAACCCGTAGACCGCAAAATTAATATTTTCACCCACTTGAGGTGGCATCTCACTACTGCGACCCACAACTTCAAGCAGGTGGAAATTACTCGTATTTGGTTAACCCTTCCAAGCATGAATTTACCATTGTCATTTTCATCCACTACAAGCCCCGAATTGCTGTCGCAATTCTCGGCTTGTCGTGGATGAAAATGATTTGAAGAGGGTGACAAATGAAAAAATATACTGTTAATATACTGCTAAATGATGCTTTAATGCATCATGAGAGCTTAAAGGGTTAATTGCAAATCTTGATTTATTTCCCAAAAACTGTGACTTGACAGTTAAAAAAAACGGTATAAAAGCAATTATATTCATATAAGCAGTAGAAGGGTCCTTCTAGCTCCCAGCTGATTTTAGTGAATAGAAATTTCCTGAATTTTGTCAAATTGCCGGAGTATTATAATCAGAAATAAAAGCTCAGGAATTTCTCACTTCGATGGATTTGTAGGGCTCGACAATAGCACTGATCCAATGGCCTAACTGCCATTTTCGGGCCCCCATACTTCATATTTATTTAGCCCGAACAGGCCACTAAAAATTTACATATTACTGGGAACTTTTGTGCTTGAGGTGATTACCGCCTGTATTTTTTTCTCTGGGCCATTGACTTTCTACATCTACTGGCCACTACTTTTTTTTGCTTATTGTCCTATTATAACTTATTATTATTATTATTATTAATAACTTATTATGTTTCTGGTTGTTGTAGAGCCTGGGTAAAGAGCTGGAGGAATCAAAGGACGAGTCTAAGGTGACGAGGACTGACCGACAGCATCTGGAGAACGTGAAACAGGGTAGAGACAAATATAAGACCCTCAAACAAATCAGAGCAGGAAATACCAAACATCGTGTTGACGTATTCGAAGCCATGTAATTCACGTGCCATCCGTTTATAAATTCTGCACAGGGCATGAACAGCCAACAATGTGAAAGAAAGCGTCAACAATGAAAGTCCAGTAAGAAAGCGACCGTGTTCTTATCTCCACCCGGCAGATACGAGATCCTGACATTAGTGCAACGTTGGATCTATGCTGGGCCAACGTCTTTGCTGGTGGAACGTCTCGTTTTTGCTGGGTAGGAGATGGCGGTCTGGATTTACCTCTTGATCACAACAGGATAGCATTCCATCTGCCATTAGCTGGACAGACAGACATTACAGTGATATCAATGTGGGACTACTAATGCCTGTTTGGTTTATTTCACTGTGCGGGGGTGAGTGGCTGGATATGCAGAAATTGTCATGTAATTATTATGAAACTTGACGGGAAATTTATTACTGTAACGGCGCAATTTGAGATTGTTTGGAGGCACACATAGTGCCTTTTGCACATTACATATCAATCATATCGTCGCCTTGGTCTCAAAGGGTCGTATTTGCCACTCTGCTTAGTGGAAGATACAAGCCTTTAATACCAGGGTGACGATATGTAACTGTTTTATGTATATTTTTTGTTTTACTTTGGATAGTCTATTTTTGACAAGTTTAATATTTCAATAGTCGAAACCTCAAGTAACCTATAAAATCAAAGTGTATATTTGTTGAAAAAGTTATTGTAATTTATTGCAGCCGAATTAATTGGAAGGCTGTTTTTTTTTTCTCCCGAGTATATTCACCTGCATAGCATGGCACGGTCCAAATTGCTGTGGTTACAGTTAAATAAATAAATTTAGGAACAAAATGACGGGAATGCCTGCAGAATGTAAAAAAATATAGTATTGGGCGAGGATGCGTGAACATATGTACCAGCTCAACCGCCAATGGCGGGCTTTGGCTAGCGAGATATTTTGTATAATGTATTACCTAAAGCCGTAACTGCCCGCAACTCTGTAGGGTTTGGTAATTAGGCAAATGACAAATTTCCCAACATAGACTCCTCCTATTTTGGTTGGTTTCCCTGTATTATTATCACCGTAGTGAGCTTCTCTTTCTAGCGATAGATGTATGTTAGTCTTCAACTTCATTTGTTGGGTACACTGGCTGATTTTATGGTCTGTGTACACAGTTGTGCAGATAGATGCATGTTAGTCTTCAACTTCATTTTTTAGGTAAAACGAGCTGCTTCTCAGTTGTAATTATGTAGATTGAACGCAAATTGTGTTAAAAACGACAACTTGCCACGCAGATTATCCGTTTGTATTTGTTAAACCAGGGAAGGTGTAGTTTCTCATTATGTGTACTTTATTGCCCGCATTTCAACAGGTGCGGGTTCAAATCCTACCACCTATAAAATCACCTGGTTTACGTAGTTTTTACCGTGATGATTCTATCTAGTTGATAATCATGCTTGGTGGGCGCCGTGTTGGCTTTTTGGAGCCACACTGGGGCAGTGTTAAAGTTATCGGGTCAAGTGATGAAACTAGACAATTTTAGTAACGGTCATAATTGTACATTGCGTTTCCCGGCAGACCGGCTGCTGGCACGGCGTCTGTTCAATGATTGGCCGCTTCTACGACGCTGGCCCAGCATTGAACAGACGCCGGGCCGCGTCTGGTTGGCTGGATTATGTTGAACATAGAGCCCTATTGTTAGTTGTATATTATATTTGCACACAGCCTCCTGTGTATCAAGAAACGCTTTGACATTAGTACTGGGTGTAGTGTAAGCCGCCCAGTTCAGATAAGCGCTCCCCTCGCACCCAAAGGGTCGCCTCTACCACTGAAGTGTCAGGCGCTACCCTTTGGTTGCCGGGGCAGCACACTGGTGTATTCCTAAGACTATTGTGATATAGATGATAATGTTAATCTCTCGCATTCATTGATCCAAGCCATTTTGTACAATTATGATGCAAAGATCCTCACTTAGATTATAATGTTATAATGATGACGACGACGATGATGATGATAGTATAAACTTCACAAATAACTATGTGATGATAACCATTATTAATGTTATTAATGACTGCGATTCCTGCCCCCTTTGGGAGGGGGGGGACTTGTTCTTGAACTCGATTGGTGCCTAATACAGATATAATCTCCACTATTCCTTCAGTAAGGAAGTACTTCTACGCTGTATTATAAAGAAATCGCCTAATTTTCACCTAGCTTTTATATATGTTATTTATCTGGTTCAGTTAGTACCGCGTCCGGCTCTAGAGCTAGTCGGGCACGCACTTTTTGCAAACAAGAATCGAATTCACTAGATGAGATCAGACACTGTGATTCAGGTGGCCAGTGGTCCGGTCACTAATTGACCTCTGCTGTGACCTGTTTTGCTGATCACTGATTGGTCACTGTGTTTGCACGCCTGCCTGGTGGTGATCTTGTTACTACGTGGTATAAATTAATCAGACACGTGGCGCTGACACGGCATCGCTTCTCCTGATGTTACATTCAGCACATATATTTATGGTCTGTGTACACAGTTGTGCAGATAAATACATCTTCTTCCAATATAAAACTGTCATTCAGATACATGTCAATATAAGCATTGAACCAATGTTGGTTTAATGATGGGCCGACGTCGCAGACGGTGGCCCAACATTAAACCAGCATTGTTCTGAGTGTTCTCCAGTCCTTGGTAGTAAACCGTTTTCATTCCCTCACCTACGTGCCAAATAGCACTGTAAAAATAGCAGCACATTTCTTGTTTTAGTTGTTCAGTCCCATTGTAGCTGTCAACTTTGAAATTTGGGCGAGCTCGGATATCTGGCCATTTCAGTGCTAAAGTCATACTGCTTAAAACATCTGGCTAACAAATAGATTAACTTTTGTTTAATTGTCGAGTAGGACGAATTAGTAGTTATCAAGCACCACGCTGTAATAGTTTAGGAGTAGCTAAATAGTTTATTCTACTTGGAGGATTTCTCCTGCTGCAAACTAATTTCTCCCAAGTATACAAAATAGTTCTGTTATTTTTGTTATAAATCACTTGACTAATTTTACCAGGAAAGCCATCTACTGCAGTTGTTGATGTGTGACGGTGCAGAGCATGTTAGTTGTTTGCTCAGCCCGTCTACTTGGTGCAGGTGTCGTGTTCTGAGACGGATCCTAATTCTTACAGTGTGGGGACCGATTAGACGTCAGTATCTGACGTCTAATCGGTCCCCACACTGAAAGAGTAAAAGATTTATAATGGCTGTAGACCCATGACATAGGTATTCAATTGAAGCGGAAAGAGAAAAACGGGACGCGTTTGAACACAGCAGTGGGCACTTAGTGTGGTGTTTTTGTGACACCCGCGACTAAGACGTTTATAGTGATTTCAAATTGAAAGAAACCCTTTGGTCTCCAGAGGGCTGAAAGTTAAGGTATTTAACCCCTTACGAAGATGTACTGAAAAAAATGGACTAAACTGACAGCTTTAGTTTCCAGATCGTCTCAGAACACGGCGCGTGACCTCTTCAGAGAATTGACTGGCTAGTTATTTTTCTCCCCCATCTGTTTGACCTGTCGGTGATGACCCTGTCAACCCCACTTGTCTGAATCATTCTCAGTTGGCAATAAATTGATGATGAAATTGTACTTCTGTTTGTGTGTTGTTATTGTAGAGGTTAATCTCGGCGAACACGACACATTGAAACAATGTTGGTTTAATGTTGGGCCACTGTCTACGACTGTGGCCCAACATTGTTTTAATGTGTCGTGTTTGCTGGGGCTAGTTGGCGCTGGGTTTCGTGGATGTGTACCCCAGAAACGGAAAAACGATGACCCACTTTTTTTTACCCACTTAAACCCTTTCAGCCCGGGACCGACTTTGGACGTCAGAATCTGACGTCTACAAGTCGATCCCCGTACTGTAAGAATAAAAATATTCATAATGGTCGTAGACCCATAACTTATTATGAATCGGAAAGAGCTGACTAGGACATTTATGATGATATCGAATTGAAAAAAAACACATTTGGTTTCCATGATTTATACAAAAATAATTCAGCCCTTTTAAGGTTAATCCGTTTTATGAGCCGATTAAATCAAGTGTTATTGCCTCCACAAATGGGGGTTATGTTTGTGGTCGTGTTGGTTTGTCTGTAAGCAGAATTATTTGCTAATTGATTATTTGCTAAGTAATGAACGGATTCGCATGACATTTTTACCAGAGGAATAACCCATTAAAATTCGGGGATGATCCGTATTGCGATATGGTTGTAGACCCATAACTTATTATGAATCGGAAAGAGTTGACTAGGACATTTATGATGATATCGAATTGAAAAAAAAACATTTGGTTTCCCTGGTTTATACAAACATAATTAATTGATTTAAAGGTTAATCCGTTTTATGAGCCGATTAAATCAGCGTTATTGCCTCCACCAATGGAGGTTATGTTTGTGGTCCTGTTGGTTTGTCTGTTTGCAGGACTATTTGCTCGGTAATAAACGGATTTGCATGAAACTTTTACCAGTGGTGTCTCGTGCAAAGGAATAATCCCATTAATTTTCGGGGATGATCCGGATTGCGATACGGATAAAAAATTATTAGAAGATTTGTGTCTTGGGCCAAGGCGTAATCCATTAACCCTTTCAGTGCAGGGACCGTCTTTATACGTCACAATCTGACGTCTGTAGACGTCAGATTGTGACGTATACAGTCGGTCCCCTCACTGGAAGAAATAAAATATTTCTAATGACCGTAGACCCATAACATAGGTATTTAAATGAAGAGGAAAGTTCCAACTAAGACATAGATGATAATTGAAAAATGCACAATCACAGCGCCGGCGGGGGGACTTTAGACATCATAATCTGACGTTTATAGGTTATGACGTCTAAAGTCGTCGGCCCCCGCAATGAACAAGTAAAAATATTATGATCGGTATCCAATGCACAATCACTGCGCAGGCGCAGGTTCGCAGTCTCTGACTGCCTAGTCGGCAATGAAAAAAACGTTGATTTGCAAATTTTGTAGTTTTCACCCACTGGGTCGCGGTAGCAAGAGAACTCCACAAGTGCTTGAAAATTTAAATGAAATAGCTTAAAGGGACAAAAGGTTAACCCTTTCATTGAGGGTACCGACTTCTGACGTCAATCCCCGCACTGGAAGAGTTATATATTTATAATGGCCGTCGACCCATAACATAGGTATTCAAATTAAGCGGAAAGAGCTGACTAAGACATTTATGCTTATTTCAAATTGACAAAAAACCCTTTGCTCTCCATGGTTTATTTAAAAATACTTTAGTGTCATGGACGGTGGACCAACATTAAGCCGGCATTGGTTCAACTTCTTGTGTTTGACTTTCTGAGCAGGTCAGGAATCCTGGCCACACTGGTACAGGGTACCCACGGTCATGGAAAATGAAAAAATAAAATCCAGGCCTGGAAAAGTCCTGGAAAATGATAACTTGGCAAAAAGTCATGGAATTTAGCTTTTTCACAAACATCTGTCACATTTCTTTCGAGAAAAATGTTGATTACGGACACTTTTGACACACAATGACGCTAATCACGACAATAGTCGTTTTTATTTATTTTTAATCTGTTTCATTAATCGACACAATCAACGTTATTGGGAATGAAATGAGTGTTTAAAACAGCAAAATTTGCAAACAAATTTGGGTAATTTTCACCCACTTGAAGTTGTGGATCGCGATAGCATTAATGTTGGCCCACCGTCTGCGACGTTGGCCCAACATTAATACATTATTGGATCAAGTTGTGTTTGTATGGAACCTGTACAAGAAAACACCAGACATTGACCTAATGTTGGCCCACCGTCTGCGACGTTGGCCCAGCATTAATACAACATTGGATCAAGTTGTGTTTGTATGGAACCTGTACCAGCAAACACAAAACGTTGACCCAATGTTGGATTACTGTTGGCCCACCGTCTTCGACGCTGGCCCAATATTGACTCAAAATCAGGTCAATGTCTCGTGTTTCCGGAAACACTCATCCGTTACAAAGACCTAACCCTATCAGCGCAGGGACCGTCTTCAGACGTCGGAACCTGACGCCTATATGCGCTGCCGCCATTGTTTATCTGAGGCATCACTTATATATCAAGAGCGCTTTCCAGTGGGACGATGCCCAACATGTTAACCCTGGCGGAACCGTATATAGGCGTTTTCGAGCAAATTACAGACAAAATAAATTCAACTCGAATTGTTAAAATGTTTTGTGGTAGATGTTTAGTTAATCCAAGGATACCATCCTTGTTTAATCTAATATTTACAGTTTGAAGACGTATATTTTGGCATAAATATAATAATTTTTCGTCATTTGGAGCTGGAAATTGCGTTGGCAATTCCAGCTCCAAATGAATTAAAAACAGTCCAAAACAATTCTGCAGCATAAAGGTTAATGGAATGCTGTTCAAAAGAAATATTCATAATGGCCGTATACCCATAACAGCTATTCAAATGAAGCGGAAACATATAAGAGCTAACTAAGAGGAATTGATAAACCCTTTGAGCTCTTGGTTTTATCTTCTATATACAAATATATCAGCGCTTTAAGGGTTGTTGCCTGAATCGGGCTTAACCTACTGTAGATATCGTAATATTCGCGAGGTTTCAATTTTTGCTAGGAGGATTTCCGAATTCAAGAATCTCTAGAAAATTATTATTATTTTAATGACGCTACTCAAGAAAAATGAAAATTCGCAAATTCTAAACTTCGTGAAAGTCCCAAAATCAGAAATTCGCGAAAATTTAAACACACGAAAATTACCAGATATACAGTATTGGCCTGCATGGAGCCTGATTCATTCATGCTAGACGCTGCTCGGTTGCCTCGTCCACTCGTAGCATTCAATAATGTGGGGAGCCTCCGTGAATGGGTGGTGACGTCACACATTCACTCACACAAATCTATCACACACTCACTTACACCCTCACTCATTGGGCGGGGGCCCTAGGGTAGTGGTTGTCACCGCTGCCTTTCACGCTAGAGTTCGGGGCTCAGTTCCCGGTCTCGGCGGTTTGAAAGAAACGAAAATGTTTCTTCCCCATCCACGTGTGAAACTCGTATTGTGGGGAGCCTCCGTGACCGAGAGGTAGCGTTCTCGGCCTCAAACCGCCAGGGCTAGAATTTCGAATCCTGTGTCTGAGGACAGTGTCATCTCATTCATCTCACCATCCTCAGGAGGTTCTCCTGGCCCAGTTTAGCCTATATGTGCACAAAGGTGGCCTAAGGCCCGATTCATTACTTTTTATTTCCCTCATTCATTATTCAATCGATCACTCACCCACTTAAATCCACACACCCACCCAAAAAACACATAGGGGGGGCCTATTCACTTATTTACTCACTCACTCACTCACTCACTCACTCACTCACTCACTCACTCACTCACTCACTCACTCACTCACTCACTCACTCACTCACTCACTCACTCACTCACTCACTCGCTCGCTCGCTCGCTCACTCACCCATTCACCCACTCACTCACTCACTCACTCACTCACTCACTCACTCACTCACTCACTCACTCACTCACTCACTCACTCACTCACTCACTCACTCACTCACTCACTCACTCACTCACTCACTCACTCACTCACTCACTCACTCGCTCACTCACTCGCTCGCGAATCACCCATTCACTCACTCACTCACTCACTCACTCACTCACTCACTCAATCACTCAGCTGCTCACTCGCTCGCTCACTCGCTCACTCGCTCGCTCGCTCGCTCGCTCGCTCGCTCGCTCGCTCTCTCTCTTTACTGCTGACTTCATAATTACATCAACTGATCAATTTGATCAAATGGTCATAACAGAGAGCATGATTGGAGGCTTAGGCCTACATTTTAACACAATTATTAAAACAAGTGAATTTACATTATTTCGTATGTGATTGTACAACGATATGGTTTTTGAAAAACGTGCTTTTAAATCCTATGGATGTTCATGTCCAATGATTACCTCATGAAGTCTGCTCGTTTATGTGTGCGTGTCAAGTGTGCTAAGCGACATTATTCACTTTTATAACCATCTCATTCACATTCTTGGCGTACCCAGCTGGAATAAATAAACCATAAAAAATGCAGTCACTAGTTAATGATGGGCCAACGTCGTAGACGTCGGCCCAACATTGACCAGACACTGGACCAAAGCTCGCTACGATGACATCGCACTTCTTAGTCAACCCTTTCAAGCCTGCATTTATTGAACTCTGCGAATTCTCGACTTGTACCGGATAAAGGTAACTTGAATTGGGTGACAAATTTGAGAAAATTTACATATTTTGTTGAAAAAAAACCTGAAAGTTTTTTCATTCTAAAATTCTTGGGTGTGCTAAGTTAAGTCAGTTTCCAGGGATTCGAAATGATGATTTGAGGCATCGTGGTGGGTTAAATGGAAATAAATATGTTTGACAAAAGTGTGGCAAATTTTACATTTCCTGAAATCTAGTTACTGGTTTGTTGACTTGATTAGCAAAGTGTTGTGAATTGTTTCTCGGGGGGGGGGGGGGGGGTTGTGTAAAGGGTAAAGGTGGGTGTCGTACTGCTTTAACCGTCTCAGTGTGGGGATCGACGTTAGACGTCAGAATCTGACGTCTACAGACGTCAGATTCTGACGTCTAACGTCAAGAGTAAAATATTTATAATGACCGTTGATTCATTACGTAGGTATTCAAATAAGCGGAAAGAGCTAACTAAGACAGTTATGATGGTTTCAAATTGAAAAAAACAACTTTGATCTCCATGGTTTGCACACAAATATTTCAGTGCTTTAAGGGTTTAAGAATGACGTTATCAAGCTGGGGCTCTCGTGCGTCATGTTAGAAACGGCATGCTCCCTCTCGACCGACCCTCTCAGGGACCATGCCCTGACACGGGTAGAGCCACGTACGAGCCCTCAAAACCCCCAGATAACACCCCCCGCAAGAAACGAGCTGCCCTTAAAACCCGCAAAACTAACAGCCAGCTCCGCCCAATATGACACGACCCACTTTCCGCGTCCAGTCGGGTCAGGTCACGGGGATCTGATTGGAGGAAGCCGAGTTGTAAACCAATCGAAATTCTGAAATGTGGCGTAACTTGTGTGAGTTTTTTCGATCTTGGCTCCGTCCCGGTCTTTCTCCTCTGTCTTGAGGAGTGATCCAACAGTTACTGCTCGTTTTTTAATTTCTACCCAGAACCTGATTCCGTGGCTAAGAGACAAACGGATTAACTGAAAACGCTGATTATTTCCAAGGTAAGATTCAAAATATTATGTATAGAAATAGAACATAGTTATATATCTTCAAAGACCAAACTTCTTTTATGTCAAGTATTTTTTCTGTTATTTGCCAATTGCGTTGAATCAAACTGAATATTTCCAACCAAAACATGAACATCCCGAGGTTGAATACAAACGAATTAACTGAAAACGCTGATTATTTCCTAGGTAAGTATCCTAGGTAAGATACTTTGCCATAGACATAGAAAATAGTTACATATTTTCAAAAAATAGTTAGGCCTACATTGAATAGTTACACATGCCAAACTTTACCTTTCGTACAACGTATTGTTTCTGTTATTTGCCAATTGAGTTGAATACAATCCACTGTGATATTATGTTCTTACACTCTGCGCAGTGATTTTCACTGTGAGACGTATATCGGTATCAGCCCATATCGCACTCTGCGCAGTGATTTTCACTGTGAGACGTATATCGGTATCAGCCCATATCGCACTCTGCGCAGTGATTTTCACTGTGAGACGTATATCGGTATCAGCCCATATCGCACTCTGCGTAGTGATTTTCACTGTGAGACGTATATCGGTATCAGCCCATATCGCACTCTGCGTAGTGATTTTCAATGTGAGGCGTATATAGGTATCAGCCCATATCGCACTCTAGCTGTAGTTGAACTGCAATCTATGGCAGTTATGTTATGTGTGACTTGATCGTGTGAGAAAATACAAACGTTCATTTTTCGTGCGATATGGGAAAATACAGCACATGTTCAATGAATAAGGAATAAAGAATAAAGGCTCACACCCTATTCCTTGGATAAGTGCTGTATTTTCCCATAGTGCACTCAAATGAACACTGTGTGCATATCTTATTTCAGGCTAATGGTCCCTGATTCTGCTCGTTGTCTCATTATGGTAGCTAATTAGCGAAATATTGTGTATGTTTATCTGTTATTTTATATTGGAATTGATTGAGTGATTTCGGAAGACAAAGTCCCAGCTTGCAAAACAATCCTCTTTTATTTTCGAATGCCCCGAATGTGCACTTCAGAGATCTTTCAATAGCACGGGTCATTATATAACATTATGAGGAAATCACCGGAACTCCCCGCAGCATTTATATTTTACTTGCACTGAATACGATTTGGTGGAATTGCAGTTACTTGGTGCAGAGCTTGTCATTATCGTAATTCACAGTCATATTTTGTCATTACCATCATTGCCTTGACACGAATAATGCCATCTTCAATCCTAACCATTATTGGCTGATGTCGAATCTACAGTCGGATTCCCATTAACCGTGGTGAATGATTTTCGCAGATTTCTCAGTCAATTCTCAACCAATTTTCATGAAATTTTACACACACTATTTTGTTTACACACACTTAGTTTTGATATGTAGTAAATTAATAAAAATGTTGCCCTCTATTAAGCCATTAGCTTCGTCTCAGAATTTTATTATATGTCTAATGGTCTAACTTCTTCAATATTTATCAAAATTCGCAAAACTTTCAGCCTAGTAGCGACATGAATGGAAAATAGTGTGTGTAAAATTTCATGAAAATTTGTTGAGAATTGACTGAGAAATCTGACTATTGTGTTATTTCTGTATCTTTTCTCGCACTCGTACAACTAGTAAGAATTATTTATTTATTGGGTAAACCATTCAGCTTTTTGCTTACGATGTGACTCAATTTTTAAAATCCTAGTAATTTATTGTCACTTAAAGTTGTGGGTCGCGGTAGCGGGACACAACTTTGACTGATTGAAAAATTAAATTTATTAGGTCGGAGTTCTAGGGATTAATATAATAGGTCAGGTTAAGGTGCTAATCCGTTTTGCCCTTTTTATTTGTTCTATAAACAATCCTAGGGAGAAATTAGCATTAAATTCGCTAAATCGGGTTATCTTTTGAGTCAAATTTTACATTTCAAATAAGTTGTCCGGGGTTATCTTCACCCACTTGAAGTGGTGGGTCGCGATAAGAAAATTTAAACTCTATAATTTAGAACTTTAAGAGGTAAAAACAGTATACCAGGGAACATACGCCGGATCTCATGCACTCCAATCAGTCGCTCATCCACTCACTATACACTGATCACTGATAATGTGATTATTCGGTAAGAGCAAAGAAAATAGAGTACCGGTACAATTTTCCTTGATAAGAGTAGGGTACTGTCGATATTTCGGACTTCTGTCTGACACAAGGTTGCTAAGCCAGCACGAGGCATTGACCCAGTGCTGGCGTAAGGCGGACCCAGCGTCGTAGACGATGGGCCAACATTAGTCCAGCATTGGCTCAGGGTCGCGGGTCGGATGGGAAGCGCGCATTGTTCTATCACTCTCATTTATACCAGCCAACGCTTTGCATCAATACCTGCACGTGTAGGGCCTACTTCAGGATACCACAGTGCGCCACAGCACCAGACATTGACACAATGCTGTTTTAATGCTGGCCCAACGTCTACGACTTTGGCCCAACATTAAAACAACATCCGGCGAACATCTCGTGTTTTCTGGGGAGGAGGACATTGTTATTTGAGCCACAGCTATTTGTGATGCCGCAAACATTTCATGTATTTCTAAGCTACACACTACATCACCTCGTCCATTATTCATGACTATCCAGCAATCACAAAATATTTGTATAACGAAGACGTTGGGCCGACGTTGTACAAATGTTATACACATGTTTTGTGTTAATTGGTTATGTGTAGCCTATCGGCTTCGGTAAACGTGTTCAGAAAAAATGCACTGCAATATTAATCACGCATACACACACCAAGGCCAAACTTTACGGCGCGCATCTCTCAGGTAGAAATTGAACAAAAACGATTTGTCCTTATTTGACCTGGAGAGGCATTTTGATAGATGGCAAAAACTAAAGTTATCATATCTTCACCAATAATTTAGATAGAGACAAGATTATTTCAACAAGCCATATGTTTTCGGTATCAAGGAATGCAATAAACAAACGATACATTCATTTGACATCAATATCATGCAAACTCTTAAGTGGCCGCCATGAAATTACTAAAGTGATCAAATCTTTGTTAATAATTCAGATAGAGACAGAATTATTTCACCTTACCATATGTTTTCGGTATCAAGGCATGCAATAAAACAAACAATACATTTATTCGACATCATTATCATGCTCAATTCGAAATGGCCGCTATGAAATCACTGAGGTTAGCATGTACTCGTCAATAATTGAGTAGAGACGAGTTTATTTCACCAAACGACATGTTTTCTGTATCAAGGGATGCGGTAGACACACGATACCTCTAACGACATCACTACATGTATCATAAAGTAATAAAAATGGCCGCCATAACATCATAACAACGGTTATCATAGTTTTTAATTTGTCTCGCTTTAGAAATTAACGGCTGGCCCTGATGGCTCATTCGTATCGACTGGGGCTTATAACCTGGAGGTATCAGGTTCGAATCCCGGTCTGGTCGGATATTTGTCGTCGTGGTTGTGCATATACAGTGCTCCAAACTGTTAAAAGGCCTGGAGTGTACAGTGCTGCCTGTGGTACTGTGCACTATAACCCATTTGAAATAAGAGTAAGGCATAGTCCCGGCTTCGGGTTTCCTTCTGTCGCGATATTACCATGATTGTGCAGAAAGCAACGTAAAGCAATATTCATTCTTTAGAAATCAAGATCTTGACTGAAATACTACATCAGATAAAAAACGTTTATGCAGAATATTATCTTGTATCCCCACAAAAAGCACATACATGCATGCAACAGTGGGTCTGGTGTAGTGGTGCCACTCTGGTATGGTGGTTTGAAAATGTCCCCCCCCCCTTCACAAACTTAAGAATTCAGTATTTTGGGGAACCTCTGTGAACGAGAAATAGCGTGCTTGCTTTCAGACTGCCAGGTAGAGACGTAGAGAGGTAGAGACGATAGTACAATCAGATTCATCTCACTATCCTTGGTGGGTGATCCTGATTCAGTGTAGTCTGTTCATCCGCATACGCATTGTTCCGAGGCTCATTCATTCATTCGCAGAGCTAAGAATTGCTATATTATCAACAAATATCTGAGAATAAAATGTAATCATCACTAAGACCCAAACAAGTACGTACTTAAAAGAGTTTGGCTTCATTAGTCACGCATGTTTCAGTTGCAGCTCTAGGGCTAAAAAAGGGAGCTGTTTTTTTGTGCATATTAAGGCATTAGGGAAAAGTTAAGAAGGCGCCCGCTGCAATAGGTCACATAAGTGAGTGAAAATATTCTGACCCCGCTTTTTGTTGATATCATGAGAGCAGGAATCCTGGCTCCTATATTTAGAGGATAATGCCGCGATGTTATTATCCTATGGAATACTTGCTGTTTATAAATTCATAAACAGTTCTAAGCACACAAGAATAAAAAATATTTATCATAATTAAATTTATATTTAACAAAAATGATATATAATTAAATATCTGATATTACATAGTTAATTATACCTCTTGTAGGCCTAAGTCAATATCACATTTTAAACAAGTCATCTGTTCGTGACCTCAAGGCTAATCAATTATCACAATTAGATCATCGTAGCGATAAACTCTCTTTAAATCATTTTTAAGGGTTGCTACAAAATTTAGTAAATCATGACTTTTAATGGCTTTTCATGACCAAAATGTGTTGGGGGCTTGTCTCTTTGATTTTTCGGTTTAATTAAAGTCAATTCATGGGATCTTGAGAGCAAAACTCTTCACTTTCCCCTGACTTTGCCAAAATTTGTTTTAACGTAAGGTGTTTTCCTTGACAACTATAAGCAATCCTGACTTGTCAGGTTATTAAGGTGTCGTGGCAACCTCGAATAATGTCATTCCCCTATTAGCTTTATAATTTAAAGTATATAATGTACTTTATTGCCATATAAATCTACAATATTTCATTTTAATTATAGGAAGAGAATAATACAATATAGAATGGAACAATAACCTATTATTTACCTTATTACATCTTATCCAGCTCTAATTTAGTTGTGAACGTATGTATTGTGGAATATAAGTTCAATCCCGGGCGGATCCAGTGGGGTGCTCAGGGTGCTTGAGCACCCCCCCCCCCACTTAATTTTCAGAGTGGTAATTTTCTAACAATAATTTCATATACAATTAATCCACCAGTGTCCGACATGTTGGTGCCAGCCCCCTCCACACCTGAATGTATACCCCTTCCTATTTAAAGGACTGGTGTCTGGGATGCATCATTGGCGCCATTGACAGATTAAAGACTCAGATCAGACAATGACCTGGGCAAGTGCTAGCCACATCGCCCCTATGTGGCGACAGAAGCAAAATCTTTAGAATGCAAATATTTAAAATTGACCATTCAGAGCACCTAAAAGTAGGAATTTGTTGCGACTGGTCTTCTTTCTCCTGTCCACCCTTAACTAGTGTGAGATAGACACATTTTTCAAACATTCATTATTATTTTTTTTGAAAAGAAACAGAATAAAATATATCAATTTTTTGTTAGTCTTGGCCAATAATTGAAACGTTGAGCGAGACTTGAAACAACGTCATGGGAAATAAATATGCTAAGATTGATGATAATTATTATAGACTACCTTGAAACAACGTTGTTTCATAATAGATATGCTAAGATTGCTAGTAATTATCATAGACTACCCTGCCCTTTGATAATTATAACACATGCCAAAGCTGGAAGCTGAAAAAAGACACCCTGTCCAGTGGCACATCCCCAGTACTTCAGTGCCCCCCCCCCCCTCCCGGCACAAGACACAGTAGGCTATGGGGATCGCTTGAAACGGACAACCACTTAGACATGCACTTGATATAAATAAAATAATAAGGACCACGGGATAAACATTATTCGCCAGTTACCATGATTCTGTCACCTGGGTGATGGCGAATTTATTTTTCAAGAGATATCATCCCTCAGACTCGATCTTGAGAACAAGTGGATACAAAACAGGGTCGCTATTTTAATTTCCAAAATTTAATTGTTTTAATATAAGGCCTATTTGAAATTGTCGTATTTTTTCAGTGCAATATATAAACCTCCAGTATAGTCACTGACACGAAATAATTCAGATACAGCTGGGACTCAACAGTTTATTTTTACCAGAGACGAAATCAAGGATAATAATTGAAAATTGGCAGTAAAGTTGTTTTTAGCAATGTGGAAAAACAACCAATACTAACAAAAATATCTGATATACGCCTAACTGGTGATGAACTGGAATATAACATTTGCATTAAGAAATAGTCAGCGATAGGGGAGGGTGGCAAATTAAAAAAGGTGAAATAAAAACTAATATCTCAGAAATTTTAAATGATCACTAATGAACGTTGTAAGCATTTAATGGTCCACAACTTTTTTCAATGACATGTTTTCACTTTTAATGAATAATTGTTGCATAATTAGGCCCTAAATAATTGCATAAACGGCATTCCACAAACAAGGTTGCATAAATATTATCACAATGAGGGTGACCCAACATTTAATTAATACTATCGTTGCTACACCGTCTGCTACGCTGGCCAAACATTAACATAACATTGGGTCGACAGCTGTTTATTTTTATCTAGCTTATTTAATATGCCTAGTAGTTCGCGCGAGCTATTAGATGAACTAATGATCATGTTTATGTTTTTTCCCCATTGTGTGGTTGTGTTACCTTAAATAGTTGAACTAGTGTAGGCTAGGTTAATCTGTCATTAAGTTAAAACTGACATTTCAGCCTGTATCTCATATCTTCGTTTTACAGCAAAGATACCACGAAATCGCACTATGAGATTTTTTTTCAAAATTTTGCGGAGGCATGCCCCTCCCTATAGGTCCCTGCTGTTGAATGGTTTCTTGGAAATCTGAGCACCCCCCTTAATTTATTTCTAGATACGCCACTGGGTTTATTGCACGACAAGTGAACGGTGAAACTTGGGTGCAAACATTACATCTCAACGTCAAACAAGCCCAAATCTTAAGTTATGTGTATATTTTTCGGGGTTATATAGTATCTATCCTACAACCCCTAAGTCCTGGCAATGTAAACTCACAAAAAATCATTTTGACCACTCAATGATATGCACATTCGCTGTGTTTTGTCAAATATTTTTGTCACCTAAAAGTGTAATGACAATTAATTGAAAAAAAACTTTGCTATGATTTGACATTGCAATGACAATAACTTACCTTTGATATGCTATTTGATACACTGCAGTGTAGACGCTAATTCTGTAAACATGATCTGTACAAATATTGATACTCTTTTGCTATGCCCCATTGTGTTACATTACATTACTATTTTTTAGTAATGTATAACTAAATTTATAACAGTGTCTGTTCAAGGGCTGGAGAACGGATTTAGAAATACAATTATCCGAATAGTATGCTATGCTATTGTTGTTGACCTCATGTAGTCTAATTATGATACAGGTGGTTAATAACTATACACACTATATAATGTTGCTAACTTGTTAAAAATAGGTAAACATCTTGGAGGTGTAGAATATTATTGATATCTAGAACGTGTAAGGTCGATGTCGGGAGGTGCACCATCGGTGTATATGAACAATTATGCACTCTTGTGCATCAATGTGATCATATAGAAGTGACAGCTAATATTTCAAAATACATCACATTAGAAGCGGTGTAATTCAATGTGGATCTTTTGTTTTTGAGTGAGTTAAAACATTGTTCTGTCGATCACGTGTGGATATGCCCTAATTGTCCAGCTAAAAAATCTGTTACGTAGATGGGTGGTGTGTGCTATACATAAACAGATGCTCTACTATGTAATTAGCATTACTAGTATTGAGGCATTGGATAAATAGGTAATGACATAACATTTTGAAGCTATATAAAGATATACAAATAAAGGTATGATGTGTTTTATTGTATTATTGATGCCGACAACATATGGTTTGATTAAAAAATCCAGTCTTTATCTTTATGTGTGATAAATTCATTAGGTTCATGGCGGCCATCTTGAATGATTAACTGTATTGCATGAACATTATATCTATAACATGAGATTTTGTGAAATAATATCAGCGCTATCTGGATTAATGATGAATATATGATTAGTGATTTCATGGCGGCCATTTTGAATTTTGCATGATAATAATGTGAAATAAAGTATCAGCTTTTTATTGTATTCCTTGATACAAAAAACATATGGTTTGGTAAAATAATATCGTTTTTTATCCCAATTATTAACGCAAATATGATCAATTTAGTGATTTCATGGTGGCCATTTTGAATTTGCATGATAATGATATCGAGTGACGGTATCGTTTGTTTTATTGCATTCCTTGATAGCGAAAAAATATGGTTTGGTGAAATAATCTCGTCTCTATCTCAATTATTAACAAAGATATGATCACTATGGCGATTTCATGGCGGCCATTTTGAATTTTGCATGATAACGATGTCAAATAATTGTATCGTTTGTTTTATTGCATTACTTGATACCAAAAACATATGGTTTGGTAAAATAATTTTGTTTCTATCTCATTTATTGATGATAACTTTAGTGATTTCATGGCGGCCATTTTGAATTTTGCCTGGGAAGAGTGTTTTGACACCAATTTGCGAACTCCATCAACCTTTTTCTTATTCTGTAGTTTATTCTGAACATTTTGATATAGGTGGCATATTTTAACCATCAAAATCCCACGGGAATTTATTTATGAACACAAGCTTCCCCACTATAAAGTCGGTCCCCGCGCTAAGAGCGTCAGTGATGATGAAGTAGTAAGTTTTGCGTGTAGTGTTTTCATGAATGGAATTCGAGAGGCGGAAGACATGTGTGTTCATCCAACCATGACGTGCGTGTTTACCCGACCATGATGAGATAAGTGGTGTGATTTATATATCCAGGCCCTATCAGTAAACACCAGGCATGACCCAATGTTGGTTTTATGGTGGGCCAGCGTCGAAGACGATGGCCCAACATTAAACCAACATTGGGTCAACGTCACATGTTTACTGAGTTCCGAGTGATGAGGCCTGTAGCTCTGATTACATAAAGATACTTTTTCATCCAATGTTGTTTCAATGCTGGGTCACATCGCAGACAGTGGGCCAACATTCAGCCAGCATTGGATCGACGTCGTATTTGCTGGGAAATCATCATTTTTTATTGTAATGTAACAAAAAATTGTCAATGTTTTTATCTTTTATCTGTAGATGGAACTACATGAAGTTCCTGTAGGCGACCCTATGGCTTGTAGGGTGGCCCAGGGGCGGATCCAGGATGTGAAAAAAGGGGCGCGCCCAGGGTTATTTTGGGGGCCTGCCCCCAAGATTTTTTTGTAAATTTTAGATAATTTAGGTGACTTTTCTAAGTATTTGCCGAAAAATAGGGCCCCTGGATTCTCCACTGTGGCCCTTGTGCTAGTGGGTGATTAGCTGATTAGTATCATACACTATTACGAAGCCTAGATGAAAAAGAACTCACACAAACAAATTAATCAATTATTCATTCACTTAATTATGCTAATTGTATGATATTACAGTCGTAATAAGCTTCGACTGACAAATTATTACAAGCCCACAGCCGACTCTTTAAGTGCTGCGTTACTCCCTAATATTTTGTTGATATGGAGCTGACATTATATTTGCTGACGCATTTTAATAGATTTAAATTAATTTAACTCTTTCAGCGTGGGAATCTACTCTAGACGTCAGAATCTGACGTCTATAGAGGCAGATTCTGACGGCTAAAGTCGGTTTCTGCGCTGAAAGAATACAAGATTTAAAATGGTCATAATACCAAGGTGACGATATTACCGCGCAGATTATTTATTATCAGTCTGATGTCAGTCCCGGACATTTTACAATCTACATCCGTGTGGAATGACTATAAATAAACACGTGTGTGTGTTATTAACACTTTGCACGCCACGTTATCCATTTTAAATTTTCACTCACTTGAAGTTGTGTAAAATAGCATCGCATATTTAACATTATTTCTTTTAAATTCATTAGGTATATATTTTGGAACAACATTATCCAAATCGTCAGAATAAACATAATATTGTGGATGTGTCTTCAGTCTGCATGGCCTTCACTTTGACAAATCTGTATATATATATATATATATACCCTCCACTTAGATAGTCCTACATACCTCGGTTTCAAATTTGAGATATTTTCCGCGTAGGGGCCAATCTCACCACAGGCATGCCACTGTGGGTGCGTCACATATAATCACTACATATGTTGTATGTCACTATGTGATTTCAACTTTCATATACAACGTATTATAGCTGGTCATACAACGTCTTAACAAAACGTGATAATCACCTGTTTTCAACGGCTTTTGCCAGCTGGGTAGTTAGACTGTTTTTTGTCAACTTAACTTGTCATAATGACAAGGCCTAACGTACAGAATGATTATCACCTGTGTAGCGTGATTACACCTTTGTAATCCCAAAAGACAAATTGTTATACAAAAAAATATAGTAGGACAAAGTATAACAGCTACATCACCAATTCCTGTATTAGTTTCGCATATTTAACGGAATAATTAGAGGATATATTTTTACGCGAGGAAGTATACATTTATATCCAGTTAAGGGACAGTAACTTTTATAGGGTTATAAACATTGTTTTTATTACCAGAATCAGTGAATTTGGGCTGATGAGACGAAAGGGTTGTTATGACACAGTCCTACCCAGCAACACGTTATCACTGTATAGACATGATATCAAAGGACAAACATTGGGTCAATGCAGTTTCAATGCCTCGGGAGCTGGACAAGAAGTGAATTAGCAAGTAGACTTCGCTTTTATCTTAGAAAATTAAACCCCTGACTTATCCCACTTGTTAGCTGCTCACGCCTCACTGATTTGGGAACACATGCCCAACACAGACGTAGGCCTACCTAGAGGACCATCTAATTAACACCCTTTGAGGTTAGCATTATTGATTATAATGCTATGCTAAAACAAACTATAGATATGCAAATATTGCATGCCGTAAATGCCAAACATTTAAATACAAGCTTGTGAAATGGTACTGAAGATAAACACTATTGTAATAAAAATAATATTGATTTTTTTATGCCCAGGAAATTCGCTTGGTCAACTTTGTGAAAAAAATGTATTTGAATTATATTTGATCAAATACAGGGATCAAATACAAATACAAATACAGACCTCTTCGAAAAGTCAAATACAAATACAAATACGATAAATTCAAATACAAATACGTAAATACAAATACGTATTTGGCCCCATCCCTGGACATGGACCAGAAACACAAGACGCCGACACAATGCGCCGGGCAAACATTAAAGAAATATCGCTGAAATATTTTTGTAAAAACCGTAGAGACCAAAGGGTTTATTAAATTTAAAATCATCCTAAATGTCTTAGTTAGATCTTTCCGCTTCATTTGATTACCTGGGTCTACGACATTTAGAATTCTTTCAGTGCAGGGACTGTCGTTAGACGTCAGAATCTGACGTCTATAGACGTCAGATTATGACGTCGAAAGACGGTTCCCGCGCTAAAAGAGTAAAGTAATATGTCAAACGTCTGCTTGTTTGACGATTGTCTTAGACGTAGGCCCATGTCAGTGTATATAAGAACAATTTGAAATCTTCATAAATGTCTTAGTTAGCTCTTTCTGCTTTATTTGAATACCCTTGTTATGTGTCTATGGCCATTATAAATATTTTATTTCTTTCAGCGCGTGGATCGTCTTTATACGTCAGAATCTGACTTCTATAGAGTCTATATTCAAATTTATTTCAAATGTGTCAAGATCAAGTGACTAGCGGTATCGCCGGTAGACCTATATTATATTATAACCGGAGAATTAGGGCAGCGTTAGCTTTTTATGTGTATTGCAGTCGATCTGGTAATTACTATACCCGCCGTCAGATTAACTTGTATCGCATGTTTTTCGCCGATTTCTCAGTCAATTCTCAACCGATTTCCATGAAATTTTGGAAGGAGTATTTTCTAGTCACACGGCGACTACCGTGAAATTTTCATAAAAAATATCATGTAGTTCAAAAGTTAGACCATTTGACATGTAGTAAATTTGAAATTACGACGTCCTTCTTTAAACCCATTAAACCGGTTAAATTAAAGTTTGTTTTTAGCCCTGAATTGCAATACATGCCAGATGGTCTAACTTTTTAACTATACAATATTTTCCGTTGAAAATTTCACGGTAGTCGTCGAGTGCCTCGCAAATAGTCCATACAAAATTTTATGAAAATCGGTTAAGAATTGACTAAGAAATCGGCGAAAAACATGCGATACAAGTTAATCTGACGGCGGGTATAGTATATATATTTTTAATTATGGTTGCTGAAGCCCCTCCCCCCCTACTCTCTATAATGAAACAATAATACAAATATTGCTTAACGTCTGATTTCGACCGCTAGACGATATAACAGTGTAATGTGTAGATGAATAATGTACGTGGGGGTGGGTGGCTGGGCATGTGGGGTTATTGGGAGTGCGGTATAGGACCCTGGATCGGCCGCTGACGATATCCCTGCCTGATCCACATGTCACATGTGTTTATTGACGGGAAAAAAGTTAGATTAGAAAAGAACCATGCATTCTGCACTTGAGGGGCAGGCATATCATATTAGCAAACACGATAAATGTACCCATTGTTTGAACAATGTTTGGCCAACGTTGTAGACGGTAGGGCAACATTGGTCAAACATTGGGTAGTGTAGTGTTTGTTGGGATATTAGCAAATTCACGGCAAATACAGCACGTTCACCCAACGCTGGTTCGAGATCAAAATTATTTCAACATTTCCAGCTGGGAATCACAATTTACGTGGCCAATGAGGCTATTAATGCGACCATAGCACCCAAAATGTCAAAACTGTCATAAGTGAAAGGAATAGAATGCAAATGCGTACGGATCGTGATTATTCTGAAGGTCAATGTCGTGAAATGGGGATGTGACTTCCGGTTTCCTGTCATTTGATATGAAACTCTATATTTTTTACAGAATGACGGGCTTTGTCCTAATTAACCTCGCCATTCCAGTACCGAGTTCATAGGTTTGATTTCCTGGTCAGTGTTAAATGTCCACTATTCATATTACGCGGGACAAAAGGGGCCCCACAAAGCACCGCGCCATACACAGCATAAATTACAGTGGCCTGAGGATTTTTCCGAGGTATCGTCATATATCTGTATCTGTATCTGTATATTACGTGGCAGTACGCACTATTGTGCTATCGCGCCACGGGAGTAACTTAGAAAGGCCTGTTATCATTCATGATATCATTCATGGCCTTATATATGTGCCAAGTACTCCATATTGTGGATTTTTTGGGGTCTCGCCGGATGGAAACTGCGCCTACGTCCATTGAGGTTCTTTTACGTCCAACTCAAAGTCAGTCAGACGAGCCATCTGATTTACGTGGTTCTCCGAGCCCCACGATAGTGTATACGGCACCTGGCAGTCCCAGGCGGTCACCCATCCACTTATGAACCGGGCGCGACGTCGCTTAACTTCAGTGATCGAGCAGATATCGATGAGCGAACGCCGTATTCCGTTTACTACGCCGTATTCCGATATCCGTATTTGTCATCTTCCCCTGCAAGGCTGGCTACTCCTGAGGTCGCAGCTCACATCCTCGCTGTGTCAAGCCTTGCTGCCGGGAAGATGGCATGTGTAAAGACAGTGCCATCGTGAGAGATATACAATGTAGATTTCATTTAATTTCGAAATGACGGAATGGGGTATCACATCATAAATGTTATATCTTTCACGCTGCAAGTCGTGACCTGTAGAGCCTGTTTTACCTATAAATCGTAAGCTGTAAAGCCTGTTTATACAAATGTAGACGATGATACCTCGGAAAATTACTCAGGTTACTGACTGTTACATGTAGCTGAGGGCATGCAGCACGCCGCCACGGGCTTCAGTGCGGGGATCGAGTTTAGACGTCAGGATCTGACGTCTATAGATGTCAGATTCCGATGTCTAAAGTCGATTCCGCAAAGAAATAACAAAAAATGTATAGTGGCCGCAGACCCATAACATAGGTATTCAAATGAATCAGAAAGAACTGACTAAGACATTTATGATGATTTCAAATTGAAAAAACCCTTTGGTTTCCATGGTTTATACAAAAAAAAATCAGCGCCTTCAGGGTTAAAGTCGATCTCCGCGCTGAAAGGGGTAAATAAATTCCAGTTCAAAGGTCACTGATCTAAGAAAAATCACCAAAGAAACAGAAACATGCTGGTGCATGAATATTTCCGACATGGAGTAATCAAGAAACTGGAAACTGCTGTGCTGTGGGATCTCAGATGTCATCCATTCAGACAAGGAATAAATAAATTCCTTGATTCAAAGAATAAATACGTTTAAATTTAATAAATCGCTTATAGCACACAAAGGGTGTATAATAAGCAGATCAGGGGACCTGGGCGAGAATGAATCCGATCACATAAAATTAATTCTACTTAAATTTGGCGTAAATAAATTACACAGCGTATGATATATATAGCTTAGCCCAGCAGTCGCTATGGTCGTCACAATAGTGATTTTAATATATGTGCAGCACAGCCATGGCGACGGAGGTTTTTTTAATGTTGAAAAAAAGAATATGCCCTGGTTAAAGTTATATCGTTGTTTATATCAAAGATACTACAATCCGCTCCGATGACAGATCCATAGCCCCCCCCCCCCCATTCAGGGACCCCAAAACAAAAAATACCATATTTGTGTCTTAATATGCTCTGTGAAGCCTTAGATGTCAACATTTTCCATCCCTCCCCCCGTTTGTCAATACCTGGATCCGCCACTGTGCTCAGTTTTATTCACCTTCGGCCCCTGGACGAAACATCCTCATAAACCCCCCTGGAGAATAAAACTAGACAAAACCATTATAATACCGCACAAGTAGGCGAGTGAGCGAATACACCTTTATGTCGCTTTATATACATGATGGCAAGATCGCAACGTAAGGTATCCCAAAACCTGGACTATGCCCTATTCTTAATAGCCCTTTAAGCCTTCACAATGCATTAAAGCACCATTTTACATCCCTGAAAACAGACTCAATTTTCCTACAATTACATGTTTTAGAACAAAAATTTCCATGAAACTGGTTTACCAATACATAGCAATTTTCTTTATCTTTTAAACCACTTTAAATCATCTTCATCCACTACAAGTTGAGAATTGCGGCAGACTTGAAAGGGTTAAATGACTTCAAGGGTTCTTCTAGTACACAGTATATCATTAACAGCACTACACACTCCATGACTTTTAACAGTTTGAAGCACTTCACATACAATTAAAAACGCTGATATAAGGGACGCAACAACTATATATATATATATTATATATATTGTAGTAATTATATATTATCATCAGATATTGCTTCCATGTTTGTCAATAAATTTTACATCGGATCGATTTTGATCACGGCCGAGTTCTAATCGCTTTTAAGAATTCGAGAGTGGGGGCCCTGGTGCAGTGGTTAAAGCTGCCTGCTTGGAAAGTCGGAGATCGCGGGTTCGAACCCCACTCTGGCCTCCGTGTCATCTCACCATCCTTAGGAGGTTCTCCCGGCCTAGTTTAGCCTATATGTGAACAAAGGTGGCCTAAAACCCCATTCATTTTATTTAAGAATTCGAGCCTCACAGATATCATATAATTATACGGCAGTTCAGTATAGTTATGTCAGGGTGTCAACCACAAGCCTGATCCATCCAGCTATATAAACATTACTTTTAACCCAACGTTGGCGCAACGTTTACAAATTGAGAACGTGAAGTATGTGACAAACCTGTACAATCCCCTGTTATGGGTGGTAAACCAAGTGCCAAACCGCTACGGAACGCTGGCTCAGCGTTGGGCCAGCTGGCCCAACGCTGAGCCAACGTTTCGTAGCGCTTGTCAGCTGACACAGGTAACACAGAGCTGGTATTTATGGTTTTATCAGCCTGGATTAGACCCCGATTACACGTCATAATATATCCCGGTAATCCGGGGATGTTATCCAATGCTGGGTAGACGTTGTGCCAGCGTCGTAGATGCTGGCCCAACGTCTACACAGCATTGGTTAAGGTTCGGTTAAGCTCTCGTATCTACTTGTTGTATAAGCCGTGTGGTGCCACATCGTAAAAGTGTGGGTCGTGGTTTGCTATATTCGTTTTAACCGGGAGAATCTACGTTTTTCAACATGGCGGTGACTCAGAGTGATCTTCACCCAAAGCTACGAAAATATTTTTTTTGCGACGTACCGGAAACAGAGGTGCGCATGCGTCGATGTAGGTGAAATGTTGCTGTTCTATATTGCTGTTCTAATCAACCTAGTACCTGATGAATCGTGTTCAAGGCAGATATGAGCGTCCAAAGGGAGTTATGCACGTATTTTTACGGGTGCAGTCTGTGGCTCACACCTTCATTTTCAGTGGCGTTGCGGTTCAGGTATATGGCAAAGGGGCGTGCAATCCTCGCGCTCAGCGATGCCGTGTCGCGCTCAGCGATGGCGTCACGATGTCCAAAGTCTAAAACGCGATAAAACAAACACGTTCTCCGTCTATCAGGTGATTCTCCCGGTATATTGCGTAATCATGCTGTATTTAGACCAACCTTTCATGCCCGCGTACATTGTGGGCTCTTGCTTTTTAATTGTACTTAATTCCGTACAAAACTTGATAATTACGTTTGTAATTCTTACATTAAATTTATTATGAATTAATATTAATTGAAGAATTAGCATAAGACGGACAAACCAAAAAACGCGAAAATAATATTTATCAACGTTAAGAAAAAACAAGTATATATTGTAATATATCATTAGAACTTTTAGAACCCATAGAACACTGATGTCGACTACAGTAGACATTCTATGTCTTTATTAGCACCTGTATAACCAGTTGTTACAAGAAAAAATATGCCTTCAATCTTGAAAAACTGATATATGTTGGGACCTTATATTTCACAAATCACATAGATTTTCAGTCACTTGAAGTTGTGTATCGCGGTAGCGAGACACAACTTCAAGTGACTGAACATTTAGATTGAATAGCTCTGTGCTCTAGGGGTCAATACATTGAAAGTCATATTTAATAATGGTAGATTTATTAGATACATAATACCTGTTACGTCACCCACTGAAAATAATATTTAATAATGGCGGATTTATTGGATGCATAATTCGTGTTACGTCACCGACTATAAATGTTATACATTAGCTGAGAGTCGGATTGATAATCCACGTGTGTCTGTGTTTTATTAGCACCTGTATAACCAGTTCTTACAAGTATAAATGTGCCTTGAATATTGAAAAACTGATATATGTTGGGACCTTATATTTCACAAATCACATAGATTTTCAGTCACTTGGAGTTGTGTATCGCGGTAGCGAGACACAACTTCAAGAGACTGAAAATTCAAATTAAACAGCTCAGTGCACTAAGGGTAATATCAATTTATACAACATTTTAACTACATTTATTGAAAATAATGTTTAATAATGACGATTTATTGATGTAACTAGTTGAACAGCTCAGTGCACTAGGGGTCAATACATTGAGAATGATACTTAATAATGTCGGATTTATTGGATGCAATTGTGTCTTACATAATACGTGTTACGTCACCGACTATAAATCTTACGTATTAACCCTTTGCGCGCTGATGACGATAATACTCGTTTTGAATCAGTTTTATCAGCCGAATAAATCACTTTTATTGGGAATTAAACATCAAGATTTGCAAATATTTGGTCTCAAATTAAACAAATATCAGTTATTTTCAGTCACTTGAAGTTGTGGATCGCGGTAGCGAGATACAACTTTTTTAAATCTAGCAGGATAAGGACTAACTGAGAGTAGGAATGATAATCCACGTGTATAACAGGCTTTGGATTAACGTCAATACGGGATTATTTATTCAGGTACAACGCCGAATTAACGTTGGGTCAACGTCTAGTATTGTCTGGAAGGTGATCATATTCAACCGTTACATCGCTGAAATATAATAACTGTCTTAGTCAGCTTTTTCCGGTTCATTTGAATACCTATGTTATGGGTCTACGGCCATTATAAATATTTTACTAATTCAGTGCGGGGATCGACTTTAGTCGTCAGAATCTGACGTCTGTAGACGTCAGATTCTGACGTCTAAAGTCAGTCCCCACGATGAAATTGTTAAACCAGCACGACACCCACCTTTACCCTTTGAACCCCCGATAAATATTTCACAATACATAATTCACAATTCTATGGCCATTATAAATATTCCACTCGTCAGATTCTGACGTCTAAAGTCGTCCCCCGCAATGAAAGGGTTAATCTCTTTCACACAGCATTGATCCACCAGGGTCAACGGTTTGGTAGGCTCTTATCGTCACCTTGGAATTAAAGGGTGGTATCTGCCACTTTGTAAAGTGGCAGATACCACCCTTTAAGACCAAAGTGACGATGTGTTCGTTAATGTTGTACCCTCACTGACTAATCTTATATCTTATACAGACATAACTCGCATTACCTGGGCGATGTAGCTTAATATCGAGACACTCACTCACTCACTCACTCACTCACTCACTCACTCACTCACTCACTCACTCACTCACTCACTCACTCACTCACTCACTCACTCACTCACTCACTCACTCACTCACTCACTCACTCACTCACTCACTCACTCACTCACTCACTCACTCACTCACTCACTCACTCACTCACTCACTCACTCACTCACTCGCTCGCTCGCTCGCTCGCTCGCTCGCTCGCTCACTCACTCACTCACTCACTCACTCACTCACTCACTCACTCACTCACTCACTCACTCACTCACTCACTCACTCACTCACTCACTCACTCACTCACTCACTCACTCACTCACTCCCTCGCTCGCTCGCTCGCTCGCTCACTCACTCACTCACTCACTCACTCACTCACTCACTCACTCTCTCGCTCGCTCGCTCGCTCGCTCGCTCGCTCACTCACTCACTCACTCACTCACTCACTCACTCACTCACTCACTCACTCACTCACTCACTCACTCACTCACTCACTCACTCACACTCACTCACTCACTCACTCACTCACTCACTCACTCACTCACTCACTCACACTCACTCACTCACTCACTCACTCACTCACTCACTCACTCACTCACTCACTCACTCACTCACTCACTCACTCACTCACTCACTCACTCACTCACTCACTCACTCACTCACTCACTCACTCACTCACTCACTCACTCACTCACACTCACTCACTCACTCACTCACTCACTCACTCACTCACTCACTCACTCACTCACTCACTCACTCACTCACTCACTCTGCTTGGTTTACGTAATATATCGTTTCTGCAATATTTTGTGGACTTGTGGATTTCCCCCAAAAAATCGAAATGATGCATGACAAATTCTTCAAAACAACGATATCGAATATAATCATGTCTCGTAATGTCTAGTTTTAATGTAACTGTTCTCAGAATTCTGAAGAGTACGCCTAGGGCATAGTAGCGGCTTCGGGCTTCCTTCTGTCGTGATATTGCCTCGATGTGCAGGAAGCGATGTAAAGCAATATTCACTGACTCCCACATTTTTCAGATGCCACACCCCAGATGCCGAATAAAGATGTCCGCCTGTGATCACGTGACGCTGCCACGCCCTCCTCCGTGACGTCATCACTCGGTGACGTACCATCTCTTATCATCACAGAAGGTGGCAACAACATGACAAGGGTAGACACGGCCGGCCACAACAGTAACCTGTTTATTGATTACCAATGTGAAACCCTTCAACCCTTAGAGCGCCGAAATAATTTTAAATAAACCGAGAAACCAAACGGTTTTATTCAATTTGAAATTATCATAAATGTCTTAGTTAGCTCTTTCCAATTCATTTGAATACCTATGTTATGGGCCTACGGCTAATATCATTTTTTGTTCATTCTTACAGTGCGGAGATCGACTTCAAATACCAGCTTTTAAACTCGTTAAATATAAAACGTGCCATCAAATCGGCAATATGTCCAAATCGTTGACCTACATTTTATTAAATCTGAATAATTTTCACTCACTTGAAGTTGTGGATCGCGTCAGCGAGACACAGCTTCAAGTGGGTGAAAATTCAAATTAAATATTTTGGCGGTTAAAGGGTTAAAGCGCTACATTATATAACTTAAATCTACACCCAACTGAGGTTGCCTACCGTGACCCACAACTTCAAGTGACCTCAGAACGCCAGGGCTCGAATTTCAAATCCTGTGTCTGGAGGGAAAATGATAAATTCACTTGTAAAGACTGGGGTTTAAATCCCCACGTTCAGGCTTTACACGCAATCGATCGTCTGCGCCCCAGATTATTGGGGCACAACTTTACGAATGGCCCCCACTCCCTGTTTGTGTGTGGGGTCACACATAATGTGGTTAACACAATAGAAAGAACATTCGACATCGTATCGCACAAGAACGCGAAAAAGAAAGTACAAGTACTACAATAGCTCTCAAGTATGTGCCAACAGTGGTTAGTCAATAAAAATAGCACATCGGGGTAATGTTGTTTTATTTTTGGTCCACCATTTACGACGCTGGCACAACATTGAAACAGCACTTCCCCAATGCCTCGTGTTTGTTGGTTATATAAGTACTATGGTATTCCGCAAAATCCGATATATATGGCTATCATCCGATTTGAAGACGCAGGGACTTTACTTATAGTTTCGCAATCGCTATTATATACGAATTACGGAATGTGAAGACAAACAGCAGTAACTACTTGAAAAGTGAGCAGTTACTGCTGTTTGTCATTGCACGGCGGTCAGTATGCCACAACTCGATGGCAGAAGAGAATCCTGCAACTCAAAGACAAACAGCAGTAACTGCTGACTTGTAAAGTAAGCAGTTACTGCTGTTTGTCTTTGCACGGCAGTCAGTATGCCAGTACTCGATGGCAGAAGAGAATCCTGCAGCTCAAAGACAAACAGTAGTAACTGCTTACTTTCCAAGTAAGCAGTTACTGCTGTTTGTCTTTGCACGGCGGTCAGTATGCCAGTACTCGATGGCAGAAGATAATCCTGCAGCTCGAAGACAAACAGCAGTAACTGCTTACTTTACAAGTAAGCAGTTACTGCTGTTTGTCTTTGCACGGCGGTCAGTATGCCAGTACTCGATGGCAGAAGAGAATCCTGCAGCTCAAAGATAAACACAGTAACTGCTTACTTGTAAAGTAAGCAGTTACTGTGTTTATCTTTGCACCGTGGTCAGTATGCCAGTACTCGATGGCAGAAGAGAATCCTGCAGCTCAAAGACAAACAGCAGTAACTGCTTACTTTACAAGTAAGCAGTTACTTCTGTTTATCTTTGCATGGCGGTCAGTATGCCAGTACTCGATGGCAGAAGAGAATCCTGCAGCTCAAAGACAAACAGCAGTAACTTTATACTTATCAGAAACTGCTTACTAGGAAAGTAAGCAGTTCTTGCGGTTTGTCTTTGCCGTTTGATTTGTTCAAAAGCAAACAATCACGGCAGTGTAAATGAAATGAATCGGGCTTTAGGCCACCTTTGTGCACATATAGGCTAAACTGGGCCCGGAGAAGCTCCCGAGGATGGTGAGGTGAATGAGATGACACTATCCTCCAGACACAGGATTCGAAATTCGAGCCCTGGTGATCTGAGGCCGAGCACGCTACCTCTCGGCCCCGGAGGCTCCACACAATACTGACTTTCACACGTGGATGGGGAAGAAACATTTTTGTTTTTTTTCAAACCGGGAACCGAACCCCGAGCTCTAGCGTGAAAGGCAGCGGTGCTAACCACTACCCTAGGGCCCCCGCCCATCACGGCAGTGTAGTTAAGCACTATATGTTATCATCGATTGGATTTATACCCGGCATTGGCTGAACGTTGTTTTATCATAAACCCTTTCAGCGCGGGTATCGACTTTAGACGAAAGTCGATCCCCGAGCTGAAAGGGTAAAATATTTATAATGGCCGTAGACCCACAACGAAGCGGAAAGAGCTAACTAAGACAATATTATGATTTCAAATTGAAACCCCCTTCGGTCCCTGGGGCTAAATAAAAATATTATAGTGCTGTAAGGGTGAATCAGAGTGAAAAGCTTACACAAAACGGGGCTTCACATTTATTGTATTATTTATTGTATTGACAAAAAACAGCAATGCTGGATTAATTCTGATCTGAATCCAAACATGTTGAACCGAAGTAAAGTTATTCATAATACCGGGTTACGTATACTATTTGATTCAAGCCAATTCAATCACTTCAATAACGCACAAATTCTTAAAGAATCAGGAGCGCAAAAATCAACATGGAGATCAACATTATTTAGAGTCAAGAGTCCCTGGATATCAGAAGTTGAAAACAATTCACCAATTTTTTTAGATGAAGGCTATTGTAGTCCCCATGACGTAATGTTCGTCCGTCTGTCTGTCCGCGTTCCCTTTTAAGCGCGATTTACTCGATTGTTCTGATCTGTTCACCATACAAACAGAAGGTCAAAAATAGCACGGATCAGATTCAAAATGGCCGTCCCTCGGAAATAATACACAAATACACATATATAAATGATTTGAAATTAAAAACTCGAAAAGCCAGATAATATTTTAATTTCGCGTGCACCTCTTTCTCAAAGATCTTAAATTAGAATGTAATCCAACGCCATAAAATGTATTATGTTCAACCCTCACAGTGCGGGGATCGACTTTAGACGTCAGAATCTGACGTCTGTGGACGTCAGATTATGACGTCTGAAGCCGAACCCCGCACTGTAAGAATAAAAATATTTCTAACAGCCGTAGACCCATAACATAGGTATACAAATGAATCGGAAAGAGCTAACTAAGACATTTATGATGGTTTCAAATGGAAAAAACCCCATTGGTTGCGTTGTTTTTTACAAATTAATTCAGCGCTTTGAGGGTTAAAAATTTACTATGTTTAACCTGGCAATATGTGATCTGTATGTACAGGTAGCATAGCGTTAACTCTTTAGGCGCTAAATCGTAGAATTAACAATAACCCACTTTAGCCCTTAATGCGCTGAATTACTTTTGTATACCCATGGAAATCAAAGGGTTTTTTCAATTTGAAATCATCATAAATGTCTTACTCAGCTCTTTCTGATTCATTTGAAAACCTATGTCATAGGTCTACGGCCATTACATATATTTTGATTCTTACAGTGTGTGGACCGACTTTAGTCGTCATAATCTGACGTCTTTAGACGTCAGATTATGACGACTAAAATTGGTCCGCGCTGTAAGGGCTAATTTTTGTTATGGGTAAATTTACTTATATTTGTACAATTTGAATCAAAACAATTTTATTGCTCATTTTTCTTTCAAATTTTCTTTTGTTTGGAGAACAAAAAAAGTTTTTTGTCAATCTGAAATCATCATAATTGTCTTAGTTGGCTCTTTCTGATTCATTTGAATACCCATGTTATGGGTCTACGGTCATTAGAAATATGTTCATCCTTTACAGTGCGGGGTAGGACTTTAGCGCAAAGTGGTAATCTGGCAAACTGCCACAGCTCACGCATGGGTAACTGCATCAACAATAATAGGGGAGTGCAGTGTCGAATAAATCTCTACTGTAATTATGTAAGATTTAGTGTTGTTGAACAGGATTACCGTCTCCTAAATCTTTAAGTTATTTACTTGTCGTTCTGTTCTATTTCTATTGAAGCGCTGTAATTCCAGCTTCGAATTATGGAAATAAACAATTGAATAAATATGGTTATAGTAAAGAAAATAAGATATTTAACCACGAATAAGAGAGAGTTATAAGAGCAACAAAATAATAAATGCGAGATAATCACAAATACGATAAAATAACAAATACGATAAAATCACAAATACGATGAAATCATCAATACCAAATTATGTGAAACGCAGTGACGTCACCGGAAGCCGTTTTGAACGTGAAAACAGAGTTATATAAGACCCCCTACTTAATTGTATTAGCTAGCTCGGTGACAACAATGGGGATCAAGGCTATTGAGTTTCATAGACTAATCACAGATACGATAAAATCACGGATACGCCATATAGGCCTAAACAAGAACGATAAAATCACAAATATGATAAAATCACAAATATCAAATAATCACAAATACGATATAATCACGAATACGACATATTCACACGTCCGATAAAAACACAAATACGACATAATCGTAAATACTACATAATAATCAATACGATAATAATCACAAATACGACAAAATCACAAATACGAGGTAATGGTAAATACGAGAGAATCCCAATGAAATGTTACTCGTCTGAGCTATCATAAGTACAGTCAGTGTTTACAGTGACACATTCCTTCTAGCATGAAATGACGTCTAATGGATTTGGTTCATGATCTCAAAGCGATTGACAAAATGCACTGAGGGTTTCTTTTACTGCACAAAGCAGGCCGTTTA
>OZ024907.1:97548981-97648981 GCA_964017125.1 Flabesymbios commensalis
GACGATGAAGCTTGTAATTAGTGTAAAGCTGTGGCAGACGATGAAGCTTGTAATTAGTGTAAAGCTGTGGCAGACGATGAAGCTTGTAATTAGTGTAAAGCTGTGGCAGACGATGAAGCTTGTAATTAGTGTAAAGCTGTGGCAGACGATGAAGCTTGTAATTAGTGTAAAGCTGTGGCAGACGATGAAGCTTGTAATTAGTGTAAAGCTGTGGCAGACGATAAAGCTTGTAATTAGTGTAAAGCTGTGGCAGACGATGAAGCTTGTAATTAGTGTAAAGCTGTGGCAGACGATGAAGCTTGTAATTAGTGTAAAGCTGTGGCAGACGATGAAGCTTGTAATTAGTGTAAAGCTGTGGCAGACGATGAAGCTTGTAATTGGTGTAAAGCTGTGGCAGACGACGAAGCTTGTAATTAGTGTAAAGCTGTGGCAGACGATGAAGCTTGTAATTAGTGTAAAGCTGTGGCAGACGATGAAGCTTGTAATTAGTGTAGAGCTGTGGCAGACGATGAAGCTTGTAATTAGTGTAAAGCTGTGGCAGACGATGAAGCTTGTAATTAGTGTAAAGCTGTGGCAGACGATGAAGCTTGTAATTAGTGTAATGCTGTGGCAGACGATGAAGCTTGTAATTAGTGTAAAGCTGTGGCAGACGATGAAGCTTATAATTAGTGTAAAGCTGTGGCAGACGATGAAGCTTGTAATTAGTGTAAAGCTGTGGCAGACGATGAAGCTTATAATTAGTGTAAAGCTGTGGCAGACGATGAAGCTTGTAATTAGTGTAAAGCTGTGGCAGACGATGAAGCTTGTAATTAGTGTAAAGCTGTGGCAGACGATGAAGCTTGTAATTAGTGTAAAGCTGTGGCAGACGATGAAGCTTGTAATTAGTGTAAAGCTGTGGCAGACGATGAAGCTTGTAATTAGTGTAAAGCTGTGGCAGACGATGAAGCTTGTAATTAGTGTAAAACTGTGGCAGACGATGAAGCTTGTAATTAGTGTAAAACTGTGGCAGACGACGAAGCTTGTAATTAGTGTAAAGCTGTGGCAGACGATGAAGCTTGTAATCAGTGTAAAGCTGTGGCAGACGATGAAGCTTGTAATTAGTGTAAAACTGTGGCAGACGATGAAGCTTGTAATTAGTGTAAAGCTGTGGCAGACGATGAAGCTTGTAGTAAGTGTAAAGCTGTGGCAGACGATGAAGCTTGTAATTAGTGTAAAGCTGTGGCAGACGATGAAGCTTGTAATTAGTGTAAAGCTGTGGCAGACGATGAAGCTTGTAATTAGTGTAAAGCTGTGGCAGACGATGAAGCTTGTAATTAGTGTAAAGCTGTGGCAGACAATGAAGCTTATAATTAGTGTAAAGCTGTGGCAGACGATGAAGCTATAATTAGTGTAAAGCTGTGGCAGACGATGAAGCTTGTAATTAGTGTAAAGCTGTGGCAGACAATGAAGCTTATAATTAGTGTAAAGCTGTGGCAGACGATGAAGCTATAATTAGTGTAAAGCTGTGGCAGACGATGAAGCTTGTAATTAGTGTAAAGCTGTGGCAGACGATGAAGCTTGTAATTAGTGTAAAGCTGTGGCAGACAATGAAGCTTATAATTAGTGTAAAGCTGTGGCAGACGATGAAGCTATAATTAGTGTAAAGCTGTGGCAGACGATGAAGCTTGTAATTAGTGTAAAGCTGTGGCAGACAATGAAGCTTATAATTAGTGTAAAGCTGTGGCAGACGATGAAGCTATAATTAGTGTAAAGCTGTGGCAGACGATGAAGCTTGTAATTAGTGTAAAGCTGTGGCAGACGATGAAGCTTGTAATTAGTGTAAAGCTGTGGCAGACGATGAAGCTTGTAATTAGTGTAAAGCTGTGGCAGACGATGAAGCTTGTAATTAGTGTAAAGCTGTGGCAGACGATGAAGCTTCTCATCCTGTATTTTTCTAAAATATCGAGGAATGGATGTAGAATCGTTTCTCTGGAAATGTATTCATTCCTTGAAGAATGGTGAATATACACAGAGTGAACACGATAAATAGAAAATCGAATTCATCTGAAGCTTGATCTATCATAACATTAGTATTGAATTAATTCAATTATAGATAACAGATCGATAACAGATCACACGTCAATATTCCCTATCTGATCTGAGGATATCTATCGCTAATTAGCCTTGACAACTGGTTAATTAGAAATAATCAATTCAATTATCATCAAAATGCAACACAAGATTTAAATTGCTTTTATTGATTAATAATTACAGTGTTGGTGAAATATTTGGCAAAATTATCGTTGGTATCGCAAACTTCATTGATTCGGTTTCGCCGAATCTGGGCCAGTTAATACTACCAGTAGGGCCTACCTTGAAGTTGACGACATATCAAGATCAAGTATGATCGGCCTTTTGTCCGGTAAAAGGTCGTGACCTCCACTGAGAGGTGTATTGAAGCTTATAACCCTTTCTGTGTACACTTAGAAACATGTTTCATATATTATAGCAAAAATAAACGAATGAAATATGTCAAGAAGTATTGCAACACTGACTGAGTAACCACCCCTTCAACACCGGATATTAATATTACTTTTTTTCTATACGAAAACGTCTCATAGAATGCCAAGATGCCTGTGTATAGTTGTCAAATTAACTTTTAAAATAGATAATTGTCGCGCCTATTAGTTCAAGACACTGAGGACTTAGGCGCTATGAAAATTTATATATTTATTCATTCATAATTGTACAAAACTGGAGTGATTTACGCCTTTAATAAGGGTATAATATGACATTGTAAGCTGTGGTTGTATTACCGATTTAGAGAAAAACCGCGGCGGCATTCCACATTATCATAAGTAAAGTACAAAGGTGACAGTCATGATATACCGCAGCATGACTCACAACTGACCACCCTCTCCGACCTAGATATGATATGGGTATACAATACTAATAACCAGTGTCGCTCACACTGTCCCTGTATCATCAGCTGTAGTTGAGAATCATGTGATAAACAGTTCAATTATTAAAATTGTATGGATATGTACGACCATAAACCCAGTTGCAAACATAAAAACAGGTCTTTAGACTCACCAATCATAGCAATAGATCGTCAGAATTATTTTAATAGCTGACTTAGAAACAATTAACCCTTTCAGGCCTGAATTTATCATTGTCATCTTCTTCCGCTACAAGCCGCGAATTGCTGTCGCAATTCCCGACTTGTAGTGGATGAAAATGATTTATTGTGGTTTAAAAATTACAGAAAATTGCCATGTATTGGTAAACCTGTTTCATGGGAATTTTCATTCTAAAACCTTAGTTGTAGGAAAATTAAGTCTGTTTTCGGGGATGTAAAATGATGCTTTAATGCATCGTGAGGGCTTAAAGGGTTAAACATAGCTATAGTCGTTTATAATCTGTTTTGTTAAGCGACCAAATCACAGTTAACCCTTTAATCCCTCACGATGCATTAAAGCATCATTTTACATCCCTTAAAACAGACTTAATTTTCCTACAACTAGGGATTTTAGAACGAAAATTTCCATGAAACTGGTTTACCAATACATGGCAATTTTCTGTAATTTTTACAACACATCAACTCATCTTCATTCACTACAAGTCGAGAATTGCGACAGCAATTCGCGGCTTGTAGTGGATGAAGATGACAATGGTAAATTCAGGCTTGAAAGGGTTAAAAGGAATATAATAGTAATGGTGAGTTCTTATAATAGTGCACATACAATGCTCTGTACGCTTAAAATCTGAATGTTTATAGGCCCTACATCAGGATTTAATAGGACTATAATAGTAATGGTGAGTTCTTATAATAGTGCACGTACGCTTAAAATCTGAGTGTACATACATCAGGATTGGGAATTTTTGGTCTCAAAATGAACAGACTTGTGTCATTTTCACCCGCTTGAAGTTGTGAGTGGCAGAATGAATGAATGGGGTTTTATGCAACCTTTGTGTACATATAGGCTAAACTGGGCCACGAGAACCTCCTAAGGATGGTGAGATGATTGAGATGACACTGCTCTCCAGACACAGGACTCAAAATTCGAACCCTGGCGATCTGAGGTTAAGTTCGCTACCTGTCGGCACGGAGGCTCCAACGCTAGACAAACGCTAAACCAGCATTTGGCCAATATCTTGTATTTTCCGGTGTTTAAAAACTCTTGAAAATGTGTCAGCGTTCAAAGGTGACTGAGTCTGTCAGATTCTCCAGTGGTGCACGCAGCGAACACGACACGTTGACCCAATGCTGGTTTAATGTTGGTCCACCGTCTGCGACGCTGGACCACATTAAACCAGCATTGGTTCAGTACCTCATGTTTTGCTGTGTGGGTGGTAGATGGAGGTGATCAAGGGGGGGGGGAGGGGGGGTATACATTCAATATAGACATCAATGATGTATTTGTAAACTGGTGGTGTTATGAAAGGTGGAACAATAGATTGTGGGCCAGCATTGGCCCATTGTTATCCGTGCCACATACATGCTGGTCTGCCCAGCATTGTACCAGCATTGGGTCAACGTCTCGTGTTTGCGACTCAGCATGAAAACGACACCTAGATATGCTGGGTTATTGTTGATTCATCGGCTACAACGCTGGACCTTAAACCAACATTGGGTCAACGCCTTGTGTTTGCTGGAACACCGCTTAAATGTACACCACTTCAACAGCTGATCATTCCAATGCTAGAAATCAATGAATGAATGAATGAATGAATAAATAAATGAATGAAAAAATGAATGAACGAACGAACGAACGAATGAATGAATAAATGAATGAATGAATGAATGAATGAATGAATGGCCCGGCCTGAAGGTTTGCTCTCAATGTCAAAAGACTGTGACTTGATAATTATGTATATTCTGCTAAACGCAGTTTAATGGCTACTCGGTGAAACAAATGTTTTATAAGTCCCCCTCTCCTATTCTTCATTGTATTAGATTGCTAGGTGAAAACATTGCAGGTCAAGGCTATTAAGTATCACAGAATAGCCGCTTTCGCAATTATGTTAGTGCCTTCAAACACGTTAAGTTAACACGTTAGTTAAAGAAATGAGCATCAAATTTCCAATATTGAAACAATGATGTTTTAATGTTGGGCCAGACGTTGAGCCAACGTTAAAACAGCATTGTCTATCTTTTGTTCCAAATTGTACAAATCTGAGTATTTTTCCCAAGTTGAAGTTGGTGCATGGCTTTTAGCCAGTCTATGGTGCCAGATGGGTAGAGAACAACCCACGCACACATAGCGTAGGTGATCAAGCGCTAACACTACGTCGCCCCACATAGTACATGACCAGTAAACACGACGTATTGACCCAATGTTGTTTCAATATTGGCCCAACGTCTGCGACGCTGGGCCAATATTGAAACAAAATCAGGTGAACGTCTGCTGTTAGTACCTGGGTAGTGGGTACTGTAGTAGGTGATTATGAATTCCATTGTGAGGCAGACACCTTGTATATTGTGTGACTCATAGCGCAGGATCGCAAGAACTCTGACGTCCAAAGTCAAACGGATGTAACTGATTACTTGAAGAGTCAGCAGTTACGGCTGTTTGCTGTTTGTTTTTCTGAAACAGCAGTAACAATTAAGCAGTTACTGCTGTTTGTTTTTGCACAGGGCAGTACTGATCCATTTATACATAGCACTATGCCATAGACCCTCTGCGCCCCGTCGCCCAACCACCGCTAATTCAACACTTTTAAATTCACTGTGTACGTTTAAATTTTTTGCCATGCCATAAACTGTAGTGTTGGGCTAGTAAAAATGATATGTCCATCTAAATACATTATATTGACAGGGTAAAATGCAACCATACATCACTAAATGATGGATATGTATATCTCCTGCGTATGCTATGCATAAGGGGAGATTTGGATCTCTCATTATTCATACATAGGAGATGAGCTTTGTCGCAAAAAAGCTGTTCGTAATCCTGGATAGATAAATAGCCCTACGTTTATGCAAAAATAAAACGTTGATAAAACATTAGCCCAGTATTGGCCATAGCGACTGTGCTTGCATGGTCACATGGCTCGGAGCTACCTGTTTCGTACACGACCTGTTTCGCGGATTGCCACATTTACTGCATGATATTATATATATTTTTTTAAATACCATATAATTTTTACCATTGTCTTATTGCATAGGCCTACGCCAGTTACTGTAGCATAATTATGCACTTGTATATATTAGAGTTTTCTACGCTTTCCAGAGTGTCTTTTTTCCTACTATATGTAATTAGTATGCTATACATAGTAGCTATTTTTTCTCTGGTTTTGGTGCGTGAAATAAAATGATAGACCCCTATGTTATCTTGGCAATGCCTTTCATTTTTATTTTAAGTAGCAGTCATTTATATTATCGTAAAACCCAGTGTTTTAATGGCAATGCCAGTTAGCATGCTTTTAGTTATGTATGTTATACTATGTATATTGTCATATGATTTTAACAAATTAACAATGTTGTATGTAGATGTACATATCTCTCTTATTTCTATGACAAATAAGTCTGGATTGACTTTCCTCCTGTCAATAAAATATCTGTCTGTCTGTCTGTCTGGTCAAGAACTTCCTGCCATCCTAGCAGTAACGAGATGGTAAAACAATGCTGATTGAATGTTGGCCCATCGTCTACTACGTTGGCTCAGCAATAACCCAACACTTGACTTCTATTATGAATATACATTGAGCAGGAAGGCCACGTGGATTATTTTGTGATGAAAAGTATGCAATATTCCACCACAAGAGCATTTGATGATCACGGCGTATGTTACCATGGATACGATGTCCAACCAGAAAACACGAGACGCAGAACCAATGTTGGTTTAATGCTGGGCCAACGTCGAAGAAATTGGCCCATCATTAAAACAACATTGATACACCCACGTCAAAGGGATTGCCCAGCGTTGGCACAACATTGGCGAGGAACTGTCTGCAATTACACTAGTAGGCCTATGTGCAAGCTATGACTAACTGCCAGTTAGCTGTATTTGTACTGTGGTCATTATTCTATTTCCCCAATCCGAATCCAAATATTGGGCTGCACGACTGTTTAGATTGAGGTTATCGGGGAAATGAGCTAATTATTTGATAAATGAGGTGTATTTACATTGTCAACCGAAGATTAGGTCCACCCGCTGGCTGTTAGTAAATGTTGACTATAATTAGTCAGGAAATCGGGGTGTAAAGGGAAATGCATGCGTCGATTAATCATATATTGATTTCGTGTCGCTACTGGTCATTTATACTGGAAGGACTTTTCGGTTCTGTGAAGCTTTATAGCCTTGACCTCCATTATTTTCACCGAGCTAGCGGTCCAAGTCTTGTATTCTACCCCCGACCAATCGAAGAGTGGTTCAGCTTGTCACATGACGAGATCGGACAATCACCACCGTCATTCAGTTGTTATTTAAATTAGGAGATAGAATACGAGACTTGTGCCGAGCTAGCTAATACAATGAAGTATGGGGAGGGGTCATTATATAACTTTGTTTTCACCGAGTTCCCATTCTAAAACGGTACCCAGGGACTGCGTTGCACAGAATACTCTCAAGGGCGATGGAAAGTTTTGATTTGATCTAATTAACCCTTTCAGCGCGAAAGACCGTCTTTAGACGTCTGCATTTGCAGATTCTGACGTCTAAAGACGGTCTCTGCGCTGAGGGAATTTAATATTTATAATGGCCGTAGATCCATAACATAGGTATTCAAAAAAAGCAGAAAGAACCAACTTAGACATTTATGATGATTTCAAATTGACAAATAAACCCTTTGGTTTCCATGGTTTATACAATATTTTAGCATTGTGAGGATAACAGAATATTTAACCCCTTAAGTCCTCACGATGCAACAAAGCATCATTTTTCATCTCTCAAGAATGACTTAATTTCCTACTTCGCACGAGCAAGGCGAGGCCCTAGGGTAGTGGTTAGCACCGCTGCCTTTCACGCCAGAGTTCGAGGTTCGTTTCCCGGTCTCGGCGGTTTGAAAGAAACAAAAATGTTTCTTCCCCATCCACGTGTGAAGCTTAGTATTGTGGGGAGCCTCCGTCACTGAGAGGTAACGTGCTCGGCTCGAATTTCGAATCCTGTGTCTGGAGTGCGGTGTAATCTCACTCATCTCACCATCCTCAAGAGGTTCTCCTGGCCCAATTTAGCCTATATGCTTAAAAGTTGCCTAAAGCCCATTCATTTCATTTCGAGCGAGCATTTTCATGGAACTGCTTTAATAATAACAATTATTTTTCTATTCGCACTTCATCCACATGATTCACTACTAAGGCCACTATGTTTAATTTCTCTGTCTTAGATCAGAAAAAATCTAGAATCTAATGAGGGAGGGCGGTAAAAAAACATTTAAGAAAAAAACCATTGAACCTATTTTTGGAAAAGTTAATGAGGGCAACGAAATAAAAAAAACATTGGACAAATTTTAAGAAAAGTTAATGAGGGCGACGAAAAAAACAAGCCAAAAAACATAGCTGGAAAAAATGTTTTTTATCTCTTGGAACAAAAACTTTTTTTTCGGAATGTTTTTTCTATCTCCCGAAGTTAATTGTTTTTTCTCAGAAATCGGCAACAATCCAATGCGCGCGCTGGACAGAAAAAAAACATGTTTTTTTTGGTAATGCGCGGCCTGAATTTAATGCGCGCGCTCATCTAAAACAGAGAAAAAAAACAAAGTGGCATAATCAAGAATTGCGACAGCAATTTGCGGTTTGTAGTGGATGAAGATGACAATGTTAAATTCAATCTTGAAAGGGTTAGGCCAACCGATGCACAAAAACATTTTAACATTTTTTTATTTAAACAGTTTCTCTCTACATTCATCAAAAGCACGACACAGGTTAATTCAATTGTGAAAAGATCAGTGGCTAAGTTATATATACATAGTGCAGCTTTAAGGTTACACCAGAAATGGTCAAGTTCTGTATATTGAAAAGCTCCGTGATTTGTGAAGATTTAATGCTGAACCGATCAGCGAATTTGGTGACCGCGAGTATCACAGTGTACATGTAGCGCGGACGGGCGGGATCTGGCCGTGGACAGGACCACGCTGTAAACGTGGGGCTGTGGATTGCCGAATTCACTTTACCAGGGAATCAGCGGTTTAAACATGGCGCTGATTCGGCGTGATCACTACCCCAAGATAAAAAAAAATACCACAACATTTTAACGACGTGCTGGAAAATGAGCTGATCATTCGTAAATGTTACTGATTCCAATAAATTAAATTACCACACATTTTTGACGACGTTCTGGAAAACGAGCTGAGCATTCGTAAATGTTACTGATTCCAATAAATCTATATCCTGATTAATTCTTTCAACGCGAAGACCACCACTCCGACGTCCGAAAAATTACCACAAAATTATAACGACTGAGAAATGAACGTAATGTAGATGAAATGTTACTCAATCCAATAAATTTATTATCGAGCTGATTAACGCTTTCAGTACGGGGATAGTCTTTATACGTCAGAATCTGACGTCTGGCGTCAGATTCTGACGTATAAAGAAGGTCCTCGCACTGAAAGATTTAAAATATTTATAATGGCCGTAGACCCATGGCATAGGTATTCAAATGAAGCGAAAAGACCTAACCAAGACATTTATCATGATTTCAAATTGATAAAAAACACTTTTGGTTTCCATGGTTAATATAAAAATATTTCAGCGTTGTAAATATTTAATCGCGGTCAAGTGTTACATCTAAGCGTCCAATGGGAGTTACACACGTTTCCGCACAGGCTGAATCTGTGACTCAATCCTTCATTTTCGGTCACGTCGGGGGCTAGGGCGGGGTCCGCAGTGCTTTATGACGAGTGGGGCCGCAGCACATAACCACCATAACCACACTGGACATACCTTCATTATCATGATTATATAATACTTTGTTTGTGCTATGCAGCTATCTATAACACATTTGTGATTGGATTTGTTCAGCTTCATGAAGACTCAGCTTTTAACGCAACTTTGTGAATTTGTTCGACTCAATTAGACCTTGTTCAAAGGGGTTACATCGCTCCGAAACATAGATCACATCGATAATAATAACATTTACGTGCATAGCAAGTGACGTCCTATGCTCACAGCTTTGACCATAGCGGTGTGGTTGACTATTATTAGTGTCACTGCTGTGATAACAGGCTCGGGACGATTTACCTCTTTTAAACTATACTGTAATGTCACCAGTTTGACGTCTATTTCACGATGTCATTTCATGAAAATTAAATTCGTTGTCATTTAGTTTGCTTTCATCTATGTTGTATATAGTTCTTAAAATTATTATGAACATTCATAATAAACATATAAAAAAAATAAATACAACAGGCGTATTTACTCCATTTAGCCCTGACTTTGTATAAGATGGCTATTGGTGAAGAGCTTAATATTCTATCAAAACCGGCTCCATGATCGCTGTGTATCTGTTCGGGTCACCCTGAATGTCATAAAATAGGATGTGAGATACTCTGTGAACTCATGAGAGATTTCATTATCTATTTACAGATACGATTGTCACCAATAACGGCCGAGATTTCAAGTGTTCAACGTTCTCGAGGCCGATATGGCCAAATAAATCCCCAACCATTCAAGCTGCTGGTCGCCACTGCGACCAGCAGCTTGAAGGGACTTAGGCTTACTGTTTTCACCCTGATATGAGGGCTTTTAATGGACAAGATGTTGGTGGATTTTCAAATATTGCAGGCGTTTTTTGATAGTGGGGACTGGGGACTCCATGTCTAACCGATGATAATTTTTCGGTGGCACTAAAGCGTCACCACTTTAAGCCCTAGTGCCATATCTAACCGGTTTCAGCCATTTAACACGTTTAAGAAGCACTTCAAACACGGGTGCTTGAGCGTGAAGTCTGTGCTTTAACTCTGTAGCGCGGTAGATTTTAAAAATAATTTCATACTCCTAAATGTACACAGGGGGGGGGGGGGGCACAACCACAATCATGTGAATAATCTAATTTAATTTACCAACTCTGCTTATGGTAATTCTTTCAAGCCTGGACCAATGGAGATGACTTGAAGTGGGTAGCAAATGTTATTTTTAAAACAGTTCCACGAAATTTTTCGTTCTTACAACCATTTGAAGTTGTGGGTGAAAATTACAGATAGGCCCTACTTGTTTCATTTGAGACCAAACCATTAGCTAATCTTGATGTCTAAATACACATTTCTTTTCCAATAAATGCGATAAAGGCTAAATCTAGTGTTATATTAGACTAATGAGATTTGTCTGTTCTCGCACATGCCACCCGGCGATAGCTAGCCACGCACGATCTGGTACGCTTTCTCCACCGTAGAGTAAAGTGCAAACTCGTGAAACTAGATTAATCTTACGAGATAATAGCCCGGTGGATTGGAGCCATCTTCCAAGCGTTGGCAAAATGCTGGGCCAGCGTCGCAGACGTTGGCCCAACATTGTGCAAACACTAGTCCGTTGTCGGATGAGCGATAATGTAGTCTAGTGAGCGATAATCGGATCTGATGAGCGATAATAGATTGATCAGATTGTACCCACGAATGCAGCTTATATAAATCCTTCATGTTAAACATTAGACCTACATGTGAAGGAAAGGATGGTGTTAAACATTAGGCCTACACGTGAAGGAAAGGATGGTGTACAGATATTGGCGTAGATTGACAAGGGTGAAGATAAATTGGTCAATATTTTCATATTGAGAGGCTTATGAATGTATGAAGGTCAGCGGTGTAACGCTAAATGTGGATATTGCGCGCGACTGGAGATTGCGGATTAGATACATTGACCTTGTGAAATGAGAGAATTAGTCAATACATCCAGGACTGGGTGTGATTGGAATCTGCAGGTGGATAATGAACAATATGGCTGTGCGAGCCCTAAAACTGGCTTTACAGATTATATCTCCTGGCAGTTTAGATGCCACCCATGATAGACTAATTAAAAAAAATACAGCTATGTGTCTAATTGTCTAATAATATAGCCTGAATTTAATGCACATTCAAATAATTAAAAAAAATATATCCACATTAATGTATCAGAACTGCAAACCCTAAAATTTATTTTACAATATTGATATTGATATCTACTGGCAGTTCATTTGAATCAAAGGACAATTTAAAAGCCATCAGTTATTGTCTGCTTCAATGACGCCCATGTTGATATAATAAAAAGAAAAATACAACGATGTATCCTTGTCTGATAATGTAGGCTAAATTGGATGCACATTTGAATAATTAGGAAATATGTTTACATCAATCTATCACATACAGACAAATGGTGACATAGAATGGCAAGGTCACATAGAGATGGGAACATATTTCATAAATATATTTTATGGTTATGAAACCTTACACCTTATCTTTTTGCTAAATTCATTACGGATGCTCGCATATTTTCACCGACTTGAAGTTTCGAGACCCACAACTTGAAGTGGATAAAACTCACTTATATTATTTTGTTATATTCGTGTCCAAGATGTCACTAATCCTGCAGACTTCAGGAATCAACCACCTTTGTAAACAGTAAGGGAGCACTATTCAGGGGGGGGGGGGGGGCTGGAGTTAAACAATTTTTTTATTTCACTTTCTGTCTGAATACATTATTTATTTCACACTCTGCCTCAAACAAAATATTTATTTTACTTTCTAGGGGTTTTTTTTTGTCTACAAAGTTGGATCCCAAACTAGACTTAGTATTGATGCGGGGGTTAACCCTTTAACCGCCAATTTTTTTAATTGGAATTTTCACCCACTTGAAGTTGCATCTCGCTGACGCGATACACAACTTCAAGTGGGTGAAAATTATTCAGATTTGACAAAATGGAGGCTAACTATTTTCATATATTGCTGATTGGTGTCTCGTTTTTACTTAACACGTTCAAAAGCTGGTTGTCCTGATAAAAAAATGAAAAAAAGCTAATATAATCGGCACCGGTGGTTAAAGGGTTGAGGAGACGAGCGAAGCGAGGCTTGACAAAATTAAGTGTCATTTAATGATGGCGAGCGAAGCGAGGCAAATTTTTTTCAAGGGCCATTAAATATTTATTTACAACATGTCCTTCAGACAATTATTTATTTCATGAAAATTCAGTCCCAAAATATTTTTTTTAAAGTACACCAGAACCCCCCCCCCCCCCCAAACCTGGAGATTTAATGTTGGCCCCCTATCGTAAAACACGAAAAACATGACAAATGTCGCGATTATACTGACGTCAAAAGCCGATCCCTGCACTGAAATTAAAAAAAAATCATAAATAGATTTAGATATCATATTTATATGAAGAGAAACAGCTGGCTGAGGCATTGATGACGTTTTTAATGTGAAAGACCTATTGGTCTTTAGAGTATAATTTACATGACTATTATTTGATCGCTGTGAGGGTTAAGAGGTTAATTGACAGGTCGTGTTCTCGTCACAGTAATTATCGATCTGTATAATCGGCAGAGGTCATCATTGATTCTGGAGGTCATTGTGTTACGCCTCCGTCAGTATCAGTATCATAGCCGACGATATGGAGAAGAGCTTCATTCTGTCAGCGCGGGGATCGACTTTAGACGTCAGAATCTAACGTCACTACACGTCAGATTCTGACGTCTAAAGTCGATCCCCGCGCTGTAAGAGTTTCACTGCCAGCCGCTAGTCTGTCTGGGACAACACAGTGCCCTGTGTATGTAAAAGTAATATGGCCATATGTATTCAAGTAAATAAGCTGAATAAGATATTTATGATGACATTTATGATGATTTCAAATCGATAAACCATTCGTTCTCCACGGTTTATATTGAAAACACATGTTTCCCTATTATAAAGTACTGGATTCAGCAGCAAAGAGAAGGGCTTCATTCCAGCATCCAACATCTGAGCAGTGTTGGTCAAGTGTTGTACCAACGTCTCACAAATTAACCATTTAAGCACACCTCTGTCATCAACCCTTTCAGTGCGGGGACCGACTTTAGACGTCACTATCTGACCCCTGGAATTTTCAAGACAAACTTGCAAAATGGCTCATTTTGTCCAAAGATTGGCGAATGCAAGTCCGGCTGAAGTGGTTAGTTGCTTGTGATACATGTTTCTGTAGTATTCTCGCCTGGGTTACCATTGCTAATCTCAAGCTATCTTTTTACCCACCTGAAGTTGTGTCTCGCGGAACTACAAGTGACTGAAAATCACTTTGAATTTTAAAATTTATGTGACGACAAATGTCTATGCCACAGATCTGCAAGATATTTCACGTTATAAAACTAGGTAACCAAGTACTGTAAAAACATTGAAATGGCATTGTAGTCAGCCTCAAAGTCAAAGTACATACATTTATTTAAATTAAATTAGCTAATAGTTTCTTTCACACATTCATTGCATGATGAATGTAACAAGCCATATCACGTATTACATCAGGATGCGTGGTTTTCATTAAATTAATAGAGTGCTTTGGGAGTGATAAGGTTAGGTTAGGTTAGGTTAGACAGGCGGCTACATGCATGCCGTGTCACTGTGTCGATGTCACTGTGTCGTGCACTGTCAAGTTTGACTGTCACCTTGACACACATTCGTGTGACACAGTGTTGTCCAAGTCACGTAACAGGCTCAACTCCTGAGAAATACACAATAAATCAAACAGTACATTTTACACATATAACATTATTTTTGAATTATTTTCTTTCGGTTGAAGCTGGTGTTAGAAAATACAGCTTCAATGAAATTAATTAATGAATGAATGAGTGAATGAATGAATGAATGAATGAATGAATGAATGAATAAATGAATGAATGAATGAATGAATGAATGAATGAATGAATGAATGAATGAATGAATAAATGAATGAATGAATGAATGAATGAATGAATGAATGAATGAATGAATGAATGAATGAATGAATGAATGAATGAATGAATGAATGAATGAATGAATAGGTGAGCGAGGGAGTGAGTGAGTGAGTGAGTGAGTGAGTGAGTGAGTGAGTGAGTGAGTGAGTGAGTGAGTGAGTGAGTGAGTGAGTGAGTGAGTGAGTGAGTGAGTGAGTGAGTGAGTGAGTGAGTGAGCGAATGAATGAATGAATGAATGAATGAATGAATGAATGAATGAATGAATGAATGAATGAATGAATGAATGAATGAATGAATGAATGAATGAATGAATGAATGAATGAATGAATGAATGAATGAATGAATGAATGAATGAAGCGGAAAGAGCTAATTGAGACAATCATGATGATTTCAAATTGAAAAAACCCTTTGGTCTCCATGGTTTATACGAACATATATAATATCAGCGTTGTTACGGGTTGACATAGATAAGGAGCTCGGTATGTGATGACACTGTAGAGATATAACTGGCGTCTATTTATTTGTCGTTGGGTGTCGACCGCATTCCATTCCATGGAGGACTTGAGTTATGAACTCCTCTACTTTTTAATAACGAACCTTTTAATAATTAGTTTGCGTGCAATGAGGCGATATCACGAAGAGATCGACCTTGACTCGTTTCGTGAGAGATACAGAAGGTCAAGGTCATTAACCCTCTACCAGCTAAGTGATCTAATTTTAATTTTCACCCACTTGAAGTTGTGTCTCGCTACCGCGATCCACAACTTCAAGTGGGTGAAAATTACTGATATTTGGTTATTTTGAGACTAAACATTTTTAATATTTGATTATTTCACACTTGGGTCTTAGACAAAATCTAGTCATTTTCAAACCATTAGATGGAGATTGTGGCAGCATTTACATCAAGTAAAAAAGCTTGACATTCAAAACGATAATCTCTAATTATGTTTAAACCTAGTCCAATGAAAGGGTCGACCTCCGGATAATTATAAGAAATTTATGTTAACATCATTAAATTTGATCCATTTGTTGCAAAGATATGATAATTATAGTTTGTGAATGACGGCCATTTTGGATTTTGCCTAAAATTATGGTTCTAGTGCTTTTTCAAGTTGGATCCATCAAAAATAAGAATATATATAAAGGACCAATAAACAAATTTTGATAATTTAGCAGATGTTCAAATGTATTTACTACTTGTACATTATGGTCCCCCACTATTAGGGGCGGGTTATATAGCCTGCCAGTAAATTTAAGTATAATAACGTTTGTATGCAAAGTAGAATGTGGTCATAGAACGTAGTGTGCGAAGTTCAGTAATTAGGTGGCATTCCCAACAAACACTACAAGTTGAAACAATGATGTTTTGGCCCAACGTCTGCGACGCTGGTCCAACATTGTCGTGTTAGCTGGCATTGTATGTCATGATATATAGGCTACCCGTTATCTCATTATACAATGTTATATGATATATGCGTTTTCAAACAAATGTCGGACCAAATAAATTAAACTCCAAATGCTAAAATATTTTGTGATAGATGCTTAATTAATCTAAAGATAACATTTTGAAGACGTGTATTTCTTCATAAATAAAATTATTTTCGCCATTTGGAGCTGGAAATTGCGTCAGCAATTCCAGCTTCAAATGAATAAAAAATAGTCCGAAACAATTCGGCAGCACAAAGGTTAAAGGGTTAATACGAAAGTTCTCATATATCTTTCTCGCCATCAATATTATCCATGGACTTGTTATGTACCAGAAGAGTTATTTATGGAATATATCTGCGTCAGAAGTACAGCTGTATTTTTCTAACGAGTGGGTGCTGGAGCTTGGCAGATGATGAAGGGTGTCTGTTCTGGCAGAAAAAAAAAATCGATTATGCCCTGTCATGCCAAATAACTAACCCTTTCAGCGCGTCAGAATCTGACGTCTAAAGACGTCAGATTCTGACGTCTACAGACGGTCCCGCACTGTAAGAGTAAACATATTTATAATGCCCGTAAACCCATAGGTATTCAAATATACGGAATACGGCGTTCGCTCAACGGTTTGTGCTCGATCACTGAAGTTAAGCAGCGTCGCGCCCGGTTGATAATTGGATGTGTGACCGCCTGAGACTGCCAGGTGCTGTTTTCACTCGTATGGCTCAGAGAACCACGTAAATCAGATGGCTTGTCTGCCTGACTTTTAGTCGTAAAAAAACCTCAATGGACGTAGGCGCAGTTTCCATCCGGCGAGACCCCAAAAAATCCACAACATGGAGAACTTGCACATATATAAAGCCATGAATGCTAAGCTACTCCCGTGGCGCGATAGCACAATAGTGCGTACTGCCACGTAATATACAGATACAGATACAGAAATGAAACAGAAAGAGTTAAGTAAGACATTTATCACGATTTCAAACTGAAAAACCCTTTGGTCTCCATGGTTTATATAAAAGTACTTCAGCGCTTTAAGGGTTAAAGAGCGTGGGTCAGTTTTGTGTGATATACAGCCATGAAAAACCCAGAGTGAGAAACCACCCTTTAGCCCTTAAAACGTTGAATTATTTTAATATAAACCATGGAGACCAAAGGGTTTTTCTCAATATGAAATCATCATGAATGTCTTAATCAGCTCTTCCCGATTAACTTGAATACCTATGTTATGGGTCTACGGCCATTAGAAATATTTTAGTTCTTTCAGTATACGGGGACCGTTTTTATACGTCAGAATCTGACGTCTACAGACGTCAGATTCTGACGTATAAAAACGGTCCCCGTACTGAGAGGGTTAAAAAAGCACACGTATTTAATGAAAAACATATGACGGATTTTGATATAAATATTATCCTAGTAACTGTCATACTAATATATATTAAACTATATTAGACTTGATGAGCAAATAATATTGAAAATAATGTTATTGCTAATGCTACATAAACGAATTTTATTTATTAAGCTTAATGTACCGTAGAAATACACACACACACACACACACATAGTATCGTGATAGTGATCGTGATAGTTACATATAAAACACTGTATTTAGCTGCCAAAAAAAGGTCGCATGCGACCTCTACCATGCTTGACAGCTAAAACATATAAAAAAACGTTGTCGTGATGTGAATAAAAAATTGTATATAAGATAAAATATAAAATATTAGACATAGACACGGAAAAATACTCAATATATAACATATTGTATAAAAAAAATTTGAACAAATATTAGAATTACTACAATAATATATGGCATAATACATAACAGTAGATAGAACACATTTAAAACAGAGAATATAAGATTACATATAAGTATGTGAAAAAAAAAAATTATGAGAAAAAACTACAGTACGACATAATTTGATTTACAAATATGCAGCATAAGCCTATGATATAGGCTTAGTGTCGCGCATGATATGGAGAGTGTATTGAATCCAGAGCGCTGAAAAATGTTTGTATAAACCATGGAGACCAAATGGTTTTTTCAATCATGATACATTTCTTAGTAAGCTCTTCCATACGACATTTTGCCCGCTAGTTGGCGATATCCTAGAATGTCAGTGGATAAGGGAATTTGTTTCAGTCAGATCTGAAAGCTGACGCAGGTAGTGAAACATCTATCTCATATATTTCACCAATTCGGATATCCCTTACCGTTCAAGATGATTGTGGACTTGAATTTTAACGAAAGGTCAAAGAATTTCTGAAACAAAAAGATACTCGCAAGGAATGTCAGTAGATAAGAATATTTCTTTCTGCCAGATCTGGGGCTGACGTATGGCAGGTGTTATTTTTCTTAGGAGTGGGTGTTGGATCAGATGATGTAGGATGTTTACCCAGATCTGGCCGGATGGAAAAAAATAAGCAAAACCTCGTAATGGCCTGACATGATGCTGGCACCTGGCAAATAACACACAAAACTCCAGACATTTATACAATGTTGGCTCAATGTTGGGCCAACGTCTGCGACGCTGGCCCAACATTGACCCAACATTGGCTGTAAGTCTCGCAGTGTAGGATCCAGGAATTGACAGACAGGGGGGGGGGGCGCCGATTTTTATCATAATTTAAAAACACCACAACGCACAGCCAATCTCCTTACCTATGCTCTAGAGAGCATATACATCTAAGGCTTCAAAAAGTGCATCATTCTGCACCATATTGCCCAATTCTAGTCTTTTTTGTTATTGAGCCTGAAGGGGGGGGGGGGGCTGGTGCGCCGGATGCTCCCCTTCTGAATTCGCCACTGTACTCGTGTCTTACTGGGACGGAGTGTGGGTATGTTTTATTTGATATACGGCCGGCACCGATGGCTTATCCGCATTGAGGGGCTTGTAACCTGGAGGTACCAGGCTCGAATCCCGGTCGGAGCGGATATTTGTCATCGTAGTTGTGCATATACAGTGCTCCAAACTGTTCAAATTGTACTGTTCGAAGTAATGACTGTACAGTGCTGCATATGGTACTGTGCTCCATAAAGATCAACCCTTGAAGTCATTCGAAATAAGAGTAGCAAACACAAAACATGTGTACAACATTTGTACAATGCCGGCGCAACGTCGTTTGTGTTTGATGGGTAGTCCCGGTTTCGGGCTTCCTTCTGTCGCGATATTTCCATGATTGTGCAGACAGCCATGTAATGGAATATTCACTCAATCTACATAGCAATTGAAAACAGAAAGGCATAAACTACTCGCCTAAAAAGTGAGCAGCAGGATGCATCCCGGATGTAATCAGGATATAAGACTTACTCTTAGTTTAACGTTGGGCGAATAGCTTCAACGTTGATCCAATGCCGGCCAATTGCTGGCTCAATGCATTTTTCTCACTGTGATATCAAATATACTATGCATGTACCATAAATAGTCCCCTTTTTTTAAACAGTCTGCATATCCATATAATTTGGATGGTAATATATTCAGACATTGTATTGTATGATTTGAAACAGCCTGCATTTCAATACAGTGGGGTGGTGATCAGATCATTTATCTATTTCAAACTGACACAATGGCGATATAATGAATCTCACTATATAGGTTTATAAACCCTTTAACCACTTAAGCGCTGAAATACTTTCGTATAAACCATGGAGACCAAAGCGTTTTCTTCATTTGAAACCATCCTAAATGTCTTATTTTGCTCTTTCTGATTCATTTAAATACTTATGTTATGGGTCTATGGCCATGATTAATATTTTCACTCTTACAGTGCGGGGTCGACTTTAGACGTCAGATTATGACGTCTAAAGTCGATCTCCGCACTTTAAGGGTTAAACCGCTAAATTAAATAATTTAATTTCTCACCCACTTGAAGTTGTGTCTCGCTACCGCGACCCACAACTTCAAGTGGCTGAAAATTACTCATATTTGTTTAATTTGAGATCAAACATTTGCACATTTTTATGTTTAGACATTCATTACGTTCCTAATAAATGCAATTTAAATGACTAATAAAACGAATTAAAAACGACTAAGTGGGTGGAAATTACTCATTTCTGTTTAATTTGAGACCAAACATTTGCAAATTTTGATGTTTAGACACTCATTACATTCCTAATAAATGCAATCTAAACGACCAATGAAACGGATTAAAAACGACTATAGTCACGAAAACGTTAACCAGTAGCTTATCTGAAAAGCATTTCTACCAGTATGAATCCAAAAATAGGCGGCATCGTATTGTTCAGGTTTTAACCGGATATATCCTGTTACCATAGATACTATAACATTAACTCATTCCAAACAATCTTTATACCAATACAGTTCTGTCATGCATGCTATGGTATCATAAAATAATTGTATTGTTTAATACATTAGGGCCTACGTAATAAAATATGGTACATTATGGTAAATTTGTGATTTTGTTTCGCGTTTTTCACAAGGGTAGAATAGACACCATTATAATTTTTTTTAAACGTTTTTTTAGACAATCCAAATCCTGTGAAACTCAATAGCCAATGTTTTCATCGAGTAGCCAATTTAAAGGGTTTCCGGTGACGTCACTGCGTTTCACAGAATTGTTTCGAATAGTTGTAAATCTGCAATAAGGTGTTGTTATTATAGCAGTTCATATTTCAAACTTGCAGAATAATGGATCCAGCTTCACTATTAACTTTCACGGTAATTGTATTTTCCGAGTGATATCCCAGCCATTTCCCAGTGTTGGCTGAATACTGGGTCAGCATTCAGCTCAGAAAACGTTGGCCCAGTGTTGGTATAATGTTGGGCCACCGTCTGCGACGTCGGCCCAACATTAAACCAACACTGGGCCAACGTCTCGCGTTCACTGCTTCATACAAACCTGTTGATCATGTTGTGTTTCGTCAGAACGGTATTATATGACAATATCCCAACATTGGCACAATGTTGTTTCAATGTTGGGCCAGTGTCGTAGACGCTAGCTTAACATTAAAACATCATTGGGTCAACGTCTCTTATTTGCAGATAACACTGGGTGAACACGTGGTCCACAGAGATAAGGTTATGTAAATAGCATGGAGTATGCGGCCGCGAACGGCCCACACCGTAAAGGCGTGAGTCGTGGATGCCTCGGACAGCCACACACCGTAAGGATGTGAGTCGTGGATTTCTCAATTGGTTTCACTTGGGAAAATCAACGTTTTCAACATGACCCTGACAGGGAGCAATCTCAACCCCATACCTATAACTGTTGACGTAGTAGAAAGCGAGCTGCGGGTTACGAAAATGCAGGGTGTCCAAAAAAATAGGCAGTAGCAAAATATATGAAAGGCAAAATTGCGCCATGCACCATTAAGTCATTAAACTCGCAAAATTAGGCATTGAATTCGCAGTAAAAAAACGAAATGCGACAGCTTGGCCACCCCTGTGTAGGCGAAATGTTTCTGATTCTAACAAAACTATTGTGGATCACATTAATCACGAGCATGTGTTAGATATGAACGTCGAAAGGCGATTGTAGAGGTTTTTGAGCTGGCGCAATCTGTGGCTAGAACTGTTCCTTTTCAGTCACAGTTTGGGCAGCGGGGTCTGTGGGTCCAAGGAGGGTGGTACTCAGAGCCACATTACGCGGCGTGGCCGAGCTTCATGTAGCCTCTGGTATGCCCCAGTGGCGAATGTTTGTGACTTGTTGCTATTTTTAGATGAAAATGGGGTAATCCCCTAATTCAGACATTTTTGAAAGGTCACTTCCCCGGATGAAGAGTTGTTCACAGTATTGTATTTCCCCTCTGACGCATTTCCTATGACTTGACCCAGAAAATTATTCACTGGCCTCAATAACACAGGCATCATGATCACGTGACTATGAGCCTTGGCCAATACCCGGCCATAAATGAAATTGGCCGGGCTCGCCAGGCAAGGAGGTTGGTGGATCGCACTACAACAGGAAGCCGGAAACGCCCGAGTAGTCAGCTTCCAGCACTCCGGACTATGATCCCGTATACTGTATACTGGACTTCCACGTGACCCGGTGACGTCACCCACCGGAGATAACCCTCTCTGTGCCGCGTCCCGATGTTCAACCCTTTAATTACCAATCAATACTATAGTCGTTTTATTCAAATTATTAGCACAGCTACATAAACAAAGAGACCAACGTTTTTTTTTAAATTTGAAATGAAATGAAATGAATGGGGTTTTATGCCACCTTTGTGTACATGTAGGCTAAACTGGGCCTGAGATCACACTCCCCTCCAGACACTGAATTCGAAATTTGAGCTCTGGCGGTCTGAAGCCGAGCGCGCTACCTCTCGGTCACGGAGGCTCCCTGCAATATTAAATCTTTACGAGTGAGCGGGGAAGAAACATTTTGTTTCTTTGAAACTTGAAGGCCAGAGTTGGTTTTGAACCAGCGATCTCCGACTTTCCAAGCAGGCAGCTCTAACCACTGACCAACAAGTTATTCAATTTAAAGTGAGTACAAATTAAAATGATAACAGTTGGCTTTAATATGACAGGTTTGAGGTGACCAGTAGATATTGCATGGGATGTCATCCAGATCAGGACACGTTGTGGGACACGTTGTGGGACACGTTGTTGGACACGTTGTGGGACACGCTGTTGGACACGTTGTGGGACACGTTGTTGGACACGTTGTGGGACACGTTGTTGGACACGTTGTGGGACACGTTGTGTGACACGTTGTTGGACACGTTGTGGGACACGTTGTGGGACACGTTGTAGGACACGTTGTGGGACACGTTGTAGGACACGTTGTGGGACACGTTGTGGGACACGTTGTTGGACACGTTGTGGGACACGCTGTGGGACACGTTGTGGGACACGTTGTGGGACACGTTGTGGGACACGTTGTGGGACACGTTGTGGGACACGCTGTGGGACACGTTGTGTGACACGTTGTAGGACACGTTGTGGGACACGTTGTGGGACACGTTGTGGGACACGCTGTGGGACACGTTGTGGGACACGTTGTGGGACACGTTGTGTGACACGTTGTAGGACACGTTGTGGGACACGTTGTGGGACACGTTGTGGGACACGTTGTGGGACACGTTGTGGGACACGTTGTGGGACACGTTGTGGGACACGTTGTGGGACACGTTGTGGGACACGTTGTGGGACACGTTGTGGGACACGCTGTGGGACACGTTGTGGGACACGTTGTGGGACACGCTGTGGGACACGTTGTAGGACACGTTGTGGGACACGTTGTGGGACACGTTGTGGGACACGTTGTGGGACACGTTGTGGGACATGCTGTGGGACACGTTGTGGGACACGTTGTAGGACACGTTGTGGGACACGTTGTAGGACACGTTGTGGGATACGTTGTGGGACACGTTGTTGGACACGTTGTGGGACACGTTGTGGGACACGTTGTGGGACACGCTGTGGGACACGTTGTGGGACACGTTGTGGGACACGCTGTGGAACACGTTGTAGGACACGTTGTGGGACACGTTGTGGGTCACGTTGTGGGACACGTTGTGGAACACGTTGTAGGACACGTTGTGGGACACGTTGTGGGTCACGTTGTGTGACACGTTGTGGGACACGTTGTGTGACACGTTGTGTGACACGTTGTGTGACACGTTGTGGGACACGTTGTTGGACACGTTGTGTGACACGTTGTGGGACACGTTGTGGGACACATTGCTGGACAGGTTGTGTGACACGTTGTGGGACACGTTGTGGGACACGTTGTGGGACACGTTGTGTGACACGTTGTGTGACACGTTGTGGGACACGTTGTGGGACACGTTGTGGGACACGTTGTGGGACACGTTGTGTGACACGTTGTGTGACACGTTGTGGGACACGTTGTGGGACACGTTGTGGGACACGTTGTTGGACACGTTGTGTGACACGTTGTGTGACACGTTGTGTGACACGTTGTGGGACACGTTGTGGGACACGTTGTGGGACACGTTGTGTGACACGTTGTGTGACACGTTGTAGGACACGTTGTGGGACACGTTGTGGGACACGTTGTGGGACACGTTGTGGGACACGCCCAAACCACCAAGATCCGGGTAATCACTGCAATGTGGTGAATCAATAAATGTGTAGTTCGATCAATATGTTGTTCAATCAATCAATCAATCGATCAATCAATCAATCAATCAATCAATCAATCAATCAATCAATCAATCAATCAATCAATCAATCAATCAATCAATCAATCAATCAATCAATCAATCAATCAATCAATCAATCAATCAATCAATCAATCAATCAATCAATCAATCAATCAATCAATCAATCAATCAATTTATCTATCTATCAAACCATACATCCATACATCTACTGGCGGACGGACGGCCGACAACGAACTATATACCTTTCGGAATATTTTGTTACAGTCATAAATACTTAGAATAAGACACTAATGTACAGTTATCACATAGACCTATATAAATACTATGTTTGATCAACCATTATTATGCATCGATAAAAACCTCATTTGCATCTGGCATTGTTGGCGCGTCAGTATTGTTTGCGTGAATTTTAGACAGACCCTCCAGGCCCCGCTGCCAGCTACGTTTTTATTAATCTAGCATCAGACAGTTACATGAACGTGTGTTTTTTATAAAGGTGTCATTTTTTCCCGCCGGTCATATATATAATGTACCAGATGGAAGCACTGTACATGGTGAATGAAAGTATAAAGTACCACGCACTGTAGTCCATGGGCCAGATAGGGTTACCGTGCACCCCCCCCCCCCCAGGACAGTCTGAGACCAAGTTTTTATTGTTCATTGGACCTCCCCGGATATCAAAAGTCGATGCCATCAAAAAAAAGTTGGGATGAACTACCAGTTTTGGGCCATTTTCAAAATGGCCGCCATCGAAATCTGGAAATCACCTTTTGTGCCATAACTTGAGTTCTAAGGCAGTTAGAGTCACACAATTAGTGTCTATGTATATGTTTTTGGGGGTGAGGAGTCCAATTTTGCCAATAAAAAATGTTTCTGTCTTGTGGAAAATTTATAAACAGCTATTCCAACGTATTTTTCGTGCATTTTTGGTCATTTTTTGTGTTAGTCCATGGGACAGAGAGGGTTACTGTGCACCCTCCACCTATGAAAGTCTGAAACCAAGTTTTTTTTGCTCATTAGACCTTCCCCAATATCAAAAAACGATGCCATCAAATAAAAGTCGTATGGACTACCTATTTAAGCCATTTCAAAATGGCCGCCATTGAAATTTGGAAATCACGTTTTGTGCCATAACTTGAGTTCTAAGGCAGTTAGGGTCACAAAATTAGAGTCTATACATATGTTTTTGGGGGCGAGGAATTCGATTATGCAAATAAAAAATATTTCTGTCTTGTGGAAAATTAATAAACAGCTATTCAAACGTATTTTTCGTGCATTTTCGGTCATTTTATGTGTTAGTCCATGGGCCAGATAGGGTTACTGTGCACCGCCCACCCATGAAAGTCTGAGACCAAGTTTTTTTTGCTCATTAGACCTCCCCTAATATCAAAAGTCGATGTCATCAAATAAAAATCGGATGGACTACCTATTTTAGGCCATTTCAAAATGGCCGCCATTGAAATTTGAAAATCACGTTTTGTGCCATAACTTGAGTTCTAATGCAGTTAGAGTCATAAACTTGGTGTCTATACAAATGTTTTTGGGGATGAAGAATCCAATTATCCCAATAAAAAATACTATTGTCTTGTAGATAAATTATAAACAGGTGAATAAACGTATTTTTCGTGTATTTCCGGTCATTTTTGTGTATTTTAGTGCGAACACAGAAAAAACTAACCTTAAAATATAACTTGGTGACTGTTCTATAAACCAATTAGAATTACATGTAATCTTCATCCATATTAGATCTGACCAGCAGCTGAGTAGAATATTTCCTTCATTGCAAAAAAACAGTACTTCTACACAAGATCATATCGCCACTTTAAAATTTAAAACGGCAGATACGCCCTTTCAATTCCAAGGGAAAATTTAGTTATTGACAATCATTCTTATGTATTGCACACTCATTTCACCAGTTTATCTAACATACATTTAAAAACATAATTTCTAACATAATAGTTGCCGTGTTATCAAATTCTTATGGTGGTGACAGCAGAAATGGTGGTAAAGTCCTTGTTCCACCAGAATATGAAACACATTTGCACTACCATAGAACATAAAATAAACATATAATCAGCTACTGATTATTTAAACCTAATCCTCATCACTGTCACTTTCAGCTACTGCATTGTCATCAGACAACACTTCTCCCTCTGATGAACTTGCTACATCGTCATCACTTTCTAATGTATCATCTTCATTTGCTATATCTATTGAGATAATTGGACCTTGACACCAGACGGGCACAAGTTTCTCATTGTTCTCAGTTCATCCGTGACCATTAATTGCTAAATGAATATATGGCTGAGGAATATGGGCTAATTTCCAAATTCCAGTCTGATAATTTACTCGTCTAAAATGCTGAGACAATGTATTTCTACATAGTGGAAATTGGTTGAAGTCAATATTGCTCACTTCTGCTTCAAGATAGAGTAGCGATACATGTCACATGTGAACTCTTCTAGGTCGGTCACCAAGTCATCGGAGATATGCCAAACATCTCCTGATTTACAGAGTACATCTTGAAATCTCATAATCTTCTGAATCAGTTTTATGGTTTAAGTTTTCCTACGCCTTTGAATGTGCTGGTTGTATTTTGGCCAGGATGTGAGTGATGCACCAGTCCCAAGTGATTTGGGCAGTACTCTGGTCATACAAGATGACAATGTTTTCTTCCATGTTATGTCAAACAACACCAGCAACTCTTATCTCATTGCACGTGCAATATTTGACAGCATACCAAGGAGTGGCGACATTATCTTTAGCACAGAAGGCTCGATTAGGCAAATGGAGAGACAGATGCTTGGTACCAGTGATACATTGATCATAAGTGGGCCATTGCAAAAAAGCCAGCTGATTGGAAGACATTTCTGATGAACAGTGAGAACAAATCACAGTTAGTTGATGTTATGAATGATGTTTGGTGCTCTCATATATTTGCTCCAAAACTTGCATAGAAAAAAATAATAACTGTCCCTCATGGTAACTGCTACCTTCTTGCGTCTGAAGATGGAACAACAGTTAATAAAACTGAGATTACATCATTGTTCTCAAATCAAAAAGAAACTGATACTGTCTCTATGCACAAAAGCAAGGCTTTGATACAGTTCGCATTCGCAGTTCTGACAGTGATGTGTTTTTCATATTGCTGCACCATGCTTTCAATACATAAATATTTCGTTTGATACTGGCTCAGACAACACAAGAAGGCTTCTGATTGTAATTCACATAGCCAACAATGATGGAAGCTCTGCATTGCATTTCTGTCTTTTTGCGCATTCACGCGTGGGGAAAATTAAACCAATAAAACTGAGTCAGAAGACAGTGATATTTCAAGATGTAAATTAACTTGATGTTTGGCATATCTCTGATGACATGGTGATCGACCTAGAAGAGTTTACATGTGCCATCTATGGGAAAAGTCGTCATAAGAGTGTACATGATCTTCGCTACTCTATTTTGAAGTAGAAGTGCATTAATCTCGAGCGCAATATTGACCTCAGCCAATTCACACCATGTAGAAAGACATTGTCTCAGCATATTAGACGAGTAAATCAGACTGGAATTTGGAAATTAGCCCATATTCCTAAGGCAAATATTCCCCTGGCAATTAATGGTCACGTATAGACTGAAAATAATGGGAAACTTGTGCCCATCTTGTGTCAAGGTCGAATTATCCCAATAGACATAGCAGAGGAAGATGATACATTAGAAAGTGATGACGATGTAGCAGCTTCATCAGAGGAAGAAGTGATGTCTGATGACAGTGCAGTAGCTGAAAGTGACAGTGATGAGGATTAGGTTTAGCTAATCAGTAGCTTACGATATGTTTATTTTATGTTCTATGGTAGTGCAAACTTATTTCATATTCTGGTGGAACAAGGACTTTACCACCGCTTTACCACCATTTCTGCTGTCACCACTATAAGATTTTGATGACATGGCAACTATTATGTTAGAAACTCTGTTTTTAAATGGGTGTTAGATAAACTCGTGAAATGAGTGTGCAATACATAAGAATGACTGTCAATAACAAAATCTTCCCCTTGGAATTGAAAGGGTGTATCTACCGTTTTAAATTTTAAAGTGGCGATATGATCTTGTGTGAAAGTATTGGAAGGAAATATTCTACTCGGCTGCTGGTCAGATATAATATGGATGAAGATTACATGTACTTCTAATAGGTTCATGGAACAGTCACCACTTTGTTATTTTAATATTTTCTTTCATTTTTTCATTTTCAGTTTTTTTTCATTTATCATGCTAGTCATAAGCAAAATTTAATTTTTATTTACAATTTTCAACACTGTTATGCTCATTATTCACGGAATAAAATAACACTAGTTACAAGTTTTATTTTAAGGTTAGTTTTTTCTGAGTTCGCACTAAAATACACAAAAATGACCAAAAATACATGAAAAATACGTTTATCTAACTGTTTATAAATTATTACAAGACAGAAATATTTTTTATTGCCATAATTGAATTCCTCGCGCCAAAAACATATGTATAGGCACCAATTGTGTGACTCTAACTGCCTTAGAACTCAAGTTATGGCACAAAACGTGATTTCAAAATTTCAATGGCGGCCATTTTGAAATGGCCTAAAATAGGTAGTCCATCCGACTTTTATTTTATGGCATCGACTTTTAATATTGGGGGAGGTCTAATGAGCAAAACAAACTTGGTCTCAGACTTTCATGGGTGGAGGATGCACAGTAACCCTTTCTGGCCCATGGACTAACACAAAAAAATGACCGAAAATGCACGAAAAATACGTTTGAATAGCTGTTCATTAATTTTCCACAAGACAGAAACATTTTTTATTGGCATAATTGAATTCCTCGCCCCCAAAAACATATGTATAGACTCTAATTTTGTGACCCTAACTGCCTTAGAACTCAAGTTATGGCACAAAACGTGATTTCCAAATTTCAATGGCGGCCATTTTGAAATGGCTTAAATAGGTAGTCCATACAACTTTTATTTGATGGCATCGACTTTTGATATTGGGGAAGGTCTAATGAGCAAAAAAAACTTGGTTTCAGACTTTCATAGGTGGAGGGTGCACAGTAACCCTCTCTGGCCCATGGACTAACACAAAAAATGACCAAAAATGCACGAAAAATACGTTGGAATAGCTGTTTATAAATTTTCCACAAGACAGAAACATTTTTTATTGGAAAAATTGGATTCCTCACCCTCAAAAACATATACATAGACACCAATTTTGTGACTCTAACTGCCTTAGAACTCAAGTTATGGCACAAAAGGTGATTTCCAGATTTCGATGGCGGCCATTTTGAAAATGGCCCAAAACAGGTAGTCCATCCCAACTTTTTTTTGATGGCATCGACTTTTGATATCCGGGGAGGTCCAATGAACAATAAAAACTTGTTCTCAGACTGTCCTGGGGGGGGGGGTGCACGGTAACCCTATCTGGCCCATGGACTACTGTAAGAGTAAAAATATTTCTATGATCGTAGACCCATCACATAGGTATTCAAATGAATCAGAAAGAGCTGAATAAGACATTTATGATGATTTCAAATTGAAAAACACTTTGGTCTCTTGATGTATATAACAATATTTCAGCACTTTAACCTTTAAAGCGCTGAATTTTTTTATAAAAATCGTGACAACCAAAGGGTTTTATTCAATTTAAAACCATCATAAATGCCTTCATTAGCTCTTTCTGATTCATTTGAATACCTATGTTATGGGTCTACGACCATTAGAAATATTTTTATTCTCACAGTGTGCGGATCGACTTTAGACGTCAGAATCTGACGTCTACAGACGTCAGATTCTGACGACTAAAGTCGATCCCCGCACTGTTGGGACTAAGGGTTAGTATGAATCAAGATGAGAATAATTATTCGGGTGTTTTGGCTTTTTGCCCCCACAATGTGCTGAAAGAACAATTTCACTCATCTGTGAGCTTGTCACAGGTAAAAATACTGGTTGAGTCACGAGGGACTACCGCTGTTTTAATCTATGTATAATTATAATTGATGACTCTCCGCATCTATTATTACTAGCCTGACAATGTGGGTAATGCCAGGAGCCTGTCACCCACATAATATACAGGTCTATATGATACAATGTGTTATTGAGAGGGCGTGATCGACGGCTTATAAATAATTGTAATTCGTATATAAATCATTTATATAACTATTACACATTGCACCGTGATATTCATTCGCCTGAAACTGCAATCATTCACTCCATTGACAGCTTCAGGTTTAATCTTCGAAAATCTAAAAAAAATCCGTTTTCTCTCACTTGAAGTTGTGTCGCGCTTCACAACTTCAAGTGACAGAAAACTACTTAAATGTGTGAGATTCATATAAGTCGTTAAATCAACTTATGCTAAGTCGCTATAACGAGTTATAAGTCGTTATAACGACTTATAGTAAGTCGATTTAACGACTTATAAGTCGCTATAACGAGTGAGCCGAAGGCGATTTACCGAGATATATGTCGTTATAACTACTTATACTAGGTCGATTTAACGACTTATAAGTCGCTACAACGAGACGAAAAATATTTGTGTCATGTCGTTTCAATGCTTCCGTAGTTTAACCTATGTCCACACAGGGAACCTTAAACCCCATTCATTCATTCATTCATTCATTCATTCATTCATTCATTCATTCATTCATTCATTCATTCATTCATTCATTCATTCATTCATTCATTCATTCATTCATTCATTCATTCATTCATTCATTCATTCATTCATTCTTTCATTCATTCATTCATTCATGGGGTACTGGGATGATTGCTAGTAGTAGTACTTTTCGCCCCCATCCGGGGAGGGTCATTAGGGATCTGTTTCGTCTGTTGGATGCTGTTACGGTATTGTACGGAAACACTAGTCTACAGCAATCATCCAAGGGCAGCTGCAGCCTCCTCGTATCTGGCTATAATCTTCGGGCGGATTGAAAACGCTCTCAATAACCCACCATGCCCTATCGCCCCCACCCTCACATCATCATCTGTACATCATTCATCTCATCAATTGACTACAACGTTTTTATCGTATTATAATGTCACTTAAAAGACCTTTTGTGCCGAAAAGTGACGTAAAGCAATGATTTACTACCACTACTCATTCATTCATTCATTCATTCATTCATTCATTCATTCATTCATTCATTCATTCATTCATTCATTCAGTCAGTCAGTCAGTCAGTCAGTCAGTCAGTCAGTCAGTCAGTCAGTCAGTCAGTCAGTCAGTCAGTCAGTCAGTCAGTCAGTCAGTCAGTCAGTCAATCATTTGTATGCAAAGATAAAGCATCAAACCTGTAGCCCAGGACTTCCATGAGCTGTATTTTTTTATGAAATTATTTGGGCTAAAATTCGGTATTATACTTCGGGCGCATAATTGTGGGGTTTTTTGTTACTGTTCGTATATGAAAAGAATCGCGACAATTCACAGTCATTGTATGTCAGCCGTTAATCACTATTTTGATCAATTTTCTGTTGTCTGACGTTTTGGCAACATATTGGCGGCCAATGCCAGGAAGTTGTCACATATAGGGTGGGTTTGTCGTGTATATTGTGGTGTGTGTATTGTAAAAATATAATAAAATGGATGGGGTTTTAGGCCATTTTTGTTCATATATATACTAAACTGGGCCAGGAAAACCTCCTGAGGATGGTGAGATGAATGAGATGACACTGCCCGCCAGACACAGGATTCGAAATTTCAGCACTGACGGTCTGAGGCCGAGCACGCTAACTGTCGGTCACAGAGGCTCCCCATAATATTGATTTTTTACGAGTGAGCGGGGAAGAAACATTTTGTTTCTTTGAAACCCTTGATCTCCGACGTTCCAAGCAGGCAGCTTTCACCACTGCACCAGGGCCCCGCCCTTGTGGTGTATGTGTATTGTAAATGATAGCATAATAACACAGTATTGTATTATGCAGTTCTGGCAATATCCATAAATGTATATTAATGTCTTGATAATATAAGCACTGTAGAAGTGGCTTTCAACCCTTGGGTCATAGAGTGCTTAACCTTTACAGCGCTGAAATATTTGGGTATAAACCATGGAAACCAAAGGTGTTTTTTTTCAATTTGAAATCATCATAAATGTCCTACTTAGCTCTTTCCGCTTCATTTGAATACCTATGTTATGTATCTACGGCCATTTGTTTTTTCTTTTACAGTGCGGTGATCGATTTTAGACGTCAAAATCGTGATCAGCAGGGTTAAAACCCTCAGGAGGTGACGTGAAACTGTTCACCTAAAAGTCGGCTTAAAAAAGTAATTTTGTTAAACCTTTCGTTATCTATTTCTCTGCCAAATGACATTGCATTCGGCTGACAAAATGAGCTTCGGTGGGGAACGTGTTGAACTGGAAAACTAAAGAAACAATTATTTTCTCGAGCTCTTGTAATTTAAGAATGCTATTATTTTCTATATTTTTGATCAATGAGATCGGATCGATCCGTCAGTCCTTCGATTCAGTCATTGAATGAATGGATAGAATGCAAAAATACAATACAATATCTTGATTGCATTAAACAATTAGCTATTACAAATAAAAGTACATCGCTGTTTTCTTGCATGGAATCTAAAAAAACTACTTTAACTGGATGGATTTAGTACATAGTGAAAGCAGAGACAGCAGATGGCGGACCAATGCTGGCTTAATGTTGCTCATCAGCGGAATGATCATCTTCCTGATAGATACAGGATTTCGCTTTGTACATTATTTTACACACTAATAATGTCGCTTCAAAAAATGTCCAGCCACAACTCGCTTGAAGTTGTGGATCGCGTCAGCGAGACACAACTTCAAATAGGTAAAAATTACAATTAAATAACTTGCTATGTGACGCACATGGGAAATTAAGAAGGTGCTTAAGTGCATAAGTATGCAAACAGTGGCGCTTACAGGAGGTACAACATATTTTCACATGAGTAAAGTCAAGCACGCGTGGGTGAAGTGCATCAGTGAAGTACTTGTTCTAAGAATCACAGAAGAATCGCGAATTCACAAGTAAAATTGTCTGTCAAAGAACTATAAACCCCCTCCCCCCATCGAGAATTGTATCATTCATATAGTTATATCGTCCACCGGATAACTCTTAATGTTGGGCCAGCGTCGCAGACGTTGGGCCAACATTAAGCCATCATTGTTTCAACGTGTCGTGTTTGCTTAACTCACCACTCTAATGTCAACAGACAAAATCGTAACATACCATCCCTTGAAGGTTTTATTACTATGTTTATTATGACAGAAGATAATCCGGAAACAATTCGCAGTGGTCTAACGTTGGTTCAATGTTGGGCGAACACATGCAACGTTGGCTCGGCTTTGAAACCACACTAGGCCAGAGTTTGATGTTTGTTTGATAACCGTTTCGTGGTTAGTTTACTTTGGGTTGGAGTTGGACAAACAAGATACTTTGACCTAATGCTGGTTTAATGTTGGCCCATCGTCTGCGACGCTGGCCCAACATTAAACCAGCATTGGGCCGATATTGCGTATTTACTGGGCTATCAGATCAAGCACTTTGTCACTGACATAAGTTGACGTACCACGTCATCAGTATTTGTGGTAGGCTGTTGACACGTCATCGCTACTTGTTTTTTCTTTCCAGCAAACACAAGATATTGACCCAATGTTGTGTTGATGTTGGCCCACCATCTACAACGTTGGCCCAACATCAAAATAAAATTGGGTCAATATCTTGTATTTATATAAAGACATGTGTTTGCTGGGTACACATGGTTTGTAACATTGTATGATAATGTCAATATTGGAGGTTCGCTCTCGATGTAGGTGGTCCGGCATGTGTAAATTGAATGAATGACTGAATGAATGATAATGAATGAATGAATGACCCGACCCCACATGAACCGGATGTGAGTGCTCGTTGTTATGCATATATTTACAGAGCTTTAAACTGTTAAAATGCTTGGAGTGTGCAGTTCTGCCTATACTACTGTACTGCACCATTTAACGAATTGAAGCATTTCGAAAAGAATGGGGCATAATTATATGGCCACGCAGCATTTAATAGAAAAATTGAGATATTTCGAAAAGAATAGTGTATATTATTCTTTTCCAAATACTTGAATTCTTTGAGTACCATAGGCATATTCTTAGAGCTGTCGCAATATTGCCGCAATTTGCAGATAGCGATGTAAGGCTACTTTGATTCACTGGCCTTCATTCTCTGGAATTAAAATACACCGGTGACGTCAGTCCATTGTTAAAACAGTAGATTCGGATCTACGAATCTACTGTTGTCTCAGGTCGGACACAATATACAGGTTTTACCATGCCACTGTATAACTGGGGCCGTATTCTCGTACAAGTTACGATATATCGTAGGCTTCTGATTGGTCGAGATGGCCATCTCGACCAATCAGAAGCCTACGATATATCGTAACTTGTACGAGAATACGGGCCCAGCATGGCTAATGTTTCACTTTTACCATGCTAGCTATCAGTTTTCTAAATTCTATCTATATCAAATCTTGAGATGAACCTATTTCGTGTATTTTAAGTCGAAGAATGAAATGAAATGAACTGAATCGGGCTTCAGGCCACCTTTGTGCACATATAGGCTAAACTGGGCCCGGAGAACCTCCTGAGGATGGTGAGATGATTGAGATGACACTGTCCTCCAGACACAGGATTCGAAATTCGAGCCCTGGCGGTCTGAGGCCGAGCACGCTACCTCTCGGTCACGGAGGCTCCCCACAATACTGACTTTCACACGTGGATGGGGAAGAAACATTTTTTGTTTCTTTCAAACCGCCGAAACCGGGAACCGAACCCCGAACTCTGGCGTGAAAGGCAGCGGTGCTAACCACTACCCTAGGGCCCCCGCCCTCTCCTTGACAGAACTGGACCATTCACATACTGTAGATCTAGTGATATTCGCGAGGTTATATTTTTCGTGAATTTCGCGAGGACAAATTCGCGAATTCAAGAATCTCGTGAAAATTATTTTTATAATAGAGCTACTAAAGATAAATAAAAATCGTGAATTCTAAATTTTGTGAAAAGTTCCAAAATCAGAAATTAGCGAAAATTTGACCACGCGAAAATGACCAGATCGACAGTAGTAAAATGCAAATATGAGCGGGGAAAGCAAGGAGTATGTGTTTGTCGTGTGAGTGCAACCACTTGTATGTCTGTTTGTTTTGTTGCCTTATTATTTGACGGGGTCTGGACCACTCAAGTGTGTGACAGTGTCATATGTAGACATGTTAGCCGTGGTTGAGATAGATTGGTATTTGACACTTACTAGATTCTGATTGAGATTCAGGGTAGTGCCTCAAGTTTAGAGTGTCAAGCCTTACATATACTAGTATTCTACATTTTTATTTTTTCAATCAAACCCTCTTTTCGCAAAATTCTGGATCTGCCCCTGTTATGTTCCTACTGTTTTGATTTGGTTTGATTTGATTTGATTCACACTCAACTAGCTTTCCAGCTTATTGACGAGTATCACTGTGTTAATACAGGAGCTCAACTCTCTCACTAAAAAAGGTGGAGCACACCCTTCAATTATAATTCCCATTTATATAATCATTCTCCATTTTTCTTTTTCTCAATTTTTTCAAATACTTCATACTTCGCAATATTTTTTCCATATTTTCCCATTTTCCCTTGTGTTAATACAGAATGTCTCGTCTTCCTCTTTGTTACCCCTTCCAATTACCACAAAATCCAAATATAATGTACTTTTCAACTTGTTCGCAATTTATTTTTTTATGGGTAAGTACAACAGTAATGCAGTCTAGTCTTCCTCTTTGTTCCCTTCTCACTATCAAAAAGCTTCCAACTACATTTTACTTCTCAAAGCTCACCCCATTTTCTTTATTATATTCACTAAATTAATTCAGAAATTTAAGTCCCTAGAAAGTTTCATCCTTTAAAATGTTCCATTATATAATCATGTGTTGTCCTTTGTTCCCCTGCCAATTTCCCCGACATTATACTTTTCACAATTTTCAAATTATCAAAAAAAAAATTGAGATGGGAATTGCTGCCGCAATTCCAATCTCAATGTGAAGAAAAATGCCCTGACTGTATAAAATAGGCACCTGTAATCAGTGATTTTTAATATCTCAAATGTAAGTTCTTTTTCTGTTGGATTTTACTCTGCTTGACGGGGAAAAGGTGTCCTGTGAGTGGCACTTTATATATTATAAAAGATATTTATGCAGTGTACATTAGAACGTAAGACTTCTTCAAACCTTATTACTGTAGATCTGGGGTTTTTTGCGTGTTTAGATTTTCGCGAATTTGTGATTTTTGGACTTTTCACGATGTCTAGAATTCACGTATTATCAATTTCGATGATAGGAAGCGCTACTATAATAATAATTTAGCGAGATTCTTAAATTCGCAAATTTGCCCTCTTCGCGAAATTCGCGAAAATTAAAACCTCGCGAATATCACCAGATCTACAGTATCTGATAATAGCAACGATGTCAATAAAACAAACAAAAGAAGCGATAAATTACCTGACGATTTAGAATGGTTAACATGTGTAGGCCTCTACGACACTGGCCCAGCATTAAACTAGCATTGCGGCAACCGGGGTTACCAAACGTTAACTGTGCAGCCAGAGACAAATTCAGCTGAGCTCAATAGCGCGATTGATAAAGCAAATAATAGGGTACGTAATAAAATATGCTGACCTGGAAAAACACCAAATGGTAACGTAGATAATAGGGAAGGCATACGAAAAAAAATTGTCGTACCTTCATCGCCAAAAAAAATTGCTTTCTCGCGGAGGTAAAAAAAAAGTTAGCAAGCAACAACAACAACTCGATTCCCCCCCCCCCCCAGATATTTAATGATGCGTCCCTAACTATGCAGCTAAATAGCGCGGTTGATAAAGCAAATAATAGGGTACGTAAAGATTTAAGACGATTATAAAATTGAGCAATCGGCGATTTTGTTTTGGAACCTTTACAAAACCCCGATACAACGATCTTTGTATTCAATGTTTACCGTGCTATTGTGTGTCATACATCAAAATGTGTAGACGGTAGAAAGACAAACAGCAGTAACTGCTTACTTGAGAAGCAAGCAGTTACTGCTGTTTGTCTGTCCACTACATGAATTGCAAAGAAAAACAAAAGTAACTGCTCACTTTCTAAATGAGCAGTTACTGCTGTTTGCTTTTGACATACAACAAAGACAAACAGCAGTAGCTGCTTAGTTGAAAAGTGAGCAGTTACTGCTGTTTATCATTGAACAGGGGTCAGTATGCCAGTACTCAATGGCAGAAGAGAATCCTGCAGCACAAAGACAAACAGCAGTAACTGTTTACTTGGAAAGTAAGCAGTTACTGCTGTTTGCCTTTGGTTGCTTGCTTTTGTTGTATACTAAAGGCAAACAGCAGTAACTGCTCACCTTACAAGTAAGCAGTTACTGCTGTTTGCCATTGCTGGCAGTTTGATGTGTTTACAACAGTAAGACCATCTCATTGTAGTTTATATGACAGATAACAAAACAAACATCATTTTGGACGGTGTATATGACAAATAAGTCAGATATGACTTTTATTATTGCAGTAAAACATATGTCAGGCATCTGGAATCGAGGCTCAACATCGTCAGTTTTGTGTCAAGTCAGCCTAGCCCACCTTCATTAGATTTTGGTTCAGCGTTATTTTTAATTTTACTTTCTGGCCAGGTTGAACTTAATCCAGGTCCTCCCATGTCTGGAAGCCTAAATTTGTCATCAATCTTCCCATGTGGCTATTGCGAAGACCCGGTCACATGGGAGCAGCGTGGGATTTGTTGTGATGTTGTGATATGTGGTAATTCCCGAAGATTGCGTCGACATGGGATATTTCACCTTCCTAGCGTATTCCACAACTAACGTCTCGTGGATATGCTGTCCAACGCCTCTTACACAATTTCAAGTTGGTGAAAATTTGAATTGATCGACTTAGCGCCATAAGGGTTAATAAGCAACTGTGGTAGACAAGTTTAGCTGGAATTTGATCTCATTTCACAAAAAAGACTATCAAGCACACATTGTATGTAAATTAAATTTCATAAAACACCATCGCTTAGTTATCAGTCATTTATATTGTCTGTTATGCGGGTACCAATAGTATAAATTACACGTATTTTTTGTGTGTTTTCAATATAAGCGACATGTTACTGGTCTATAAATAAATGGCAGAAGAGAATCCTGCAGCTGAAAGACAAACAGCAGTAACTGCTCACTTGAAAAGTCAGCAGTTACTGCTGTTTGTCTTTGCTCGACGGTCAATATGCCAGTACTCGAGAATCCTGCAGCTCAAAGACAAACAGCAGTAACTGTTTACTTTTCAAGTGAGCAGTTACTGCTGTTTGCCGTCGCGGAGCGGTGTAGCAGTTTCCATAGGTTAATACTATATTTTGATCTAAATCTCAAACCAGGACACGAATAGCTGTAAAATCAGATATCTAATCATAAAGCGTGTGCTACTAGTATTCATACTAAATATAGATACATGCATAATACATTGTATCATGTATGGCTGATAATACAAAGAAACGGGAAACATTCACCCAATGTTGGTTCAATGCTGGGCCAGTGTCGTAGACGATGGACCAACATTGTACCAGCAATGGGTGAATGTTTTGCTTCTGTTTTGTGATAGCTTGGTAGTGTGACTATCTGTATCACAAATATCTCTACATCTAACACTTCACATACTAAACAAACCTAGTTTCTACAGATTTGCTTATGTAACCTATGATTACCGTAACATGTGAGGAAAAATGCCCCGAATAAAGTTGAAAATTACTGAAATCGAATTTCTGGGTTTTATCGGAATCATATATTTATATTGAGAACATGTATTTCTACAGGACTGGTAACTCAAGAGTTAAACTCCTCACATCACTTTGATATGTTATTAGGATGAACATTCTAAAGATCGTGGTTTGCACCCAGTTGTAATAAATTATTGTGAAATATAATCCCTCCTCCCAAATTGGTCTGATTGGAAACACAAAAATTCGCTACATAATGAATACAAAACAAAAACAGTCATTTAAAATGTAGTAAATGGAAACCCATACTTTTCAGTGGAAATCTCAGAAGAGATGATATGTTTTTAGTTGGCCTTATAAGCAAGAGTTATTATGAATGACGTCAAAATAGCTTGTGTGGTCCCCCAATCGGCGAATTCTAGCCATTTCGCCACCATTCGATACAAAGACACGGGGTTGTTTTCGGCGGACACCCCAGAATTGAAGGTTGCCCCTTTAACACAACTAAGATAAGAGATAGATAACGTGATATCGTAGGGTGCGCAATGTGTAACGTAGAAACAGCATAATCAAGGCCGATACGGGTCATAAATCTTCTGCTTCTGAATTGCTAGGTTTCTATTTTTCATTCATTCCAGCTTCAAATGACGAAAAATATTACTATTTATGAAAAATAAACGTTTGCAACATTAAATTATTTTATTAACCACTTGGATTAATTGAGCATCTATCCTATTTTATAGATTTCAATGGTATTTTATGTGGTCTGAAACTTGCTTGACATCGTCCCCCCAAAACACTATACACTGACCCAATTTTGGATCAATGTTGGGCCAGCGTCGCAGATGATGGTCCAACATTAAACCGGCCTTTGGGTCATCGTGTCGTGTTTTCTGTGTGTACCACTGGTGAATCTGACCGACCCAGTCACCTTCCCAGCATTGGGTGAGTGCATCGTGAGGAAAGAGACGGTCCCATCAGCACAAGGTGAAACTGGTTTCATGAAATCAAGGCGTATTAGATGATTTATAATGAAGGTCACTATTTTCACGTCTGAATAGACAACGATAACCCTCGAAGCCCTAAGTTATCGAATTTACATTTTCACCTACTTGAAGTTGTGTCTCGCTACCGCGACCCACAACTTCAAGTAGGTGAACATTATTTTGTTTGTTTAATTTGGCACCAAAAAATTGTAAATCTTGATGTTTAAACACACATTTCGTTATCAATACCAGTGACTAAAAAGGATTAAAAATGATTATTGTCTTGTTTAGCAGTGAAAGGGTTAACCCTTAAAGCGCTAAGGGCGATTATAGTCGTTAATAATCTGTTTTATTAGCAGGTTAAATCACAGTTATTGGGAACAAAATGTGTGTTTAAACATCAGGATTTGCAAATATTTAGTCTCAAATTAAACAAATATGGGTAATGTTCACCCACTTGACGTTGTGGGTCGCGGTAGGGAGACACAACTTCAAGTGGGTGAAAATGTAAATTATTTAATTTAGCGCTTAAAGAGTTAATACGCATTAGATGATTTATCAAGGCCATACTTCTGATACCCCATTCTTTAAACTCGGTGAATATTCACGAATAAACAGACGAAATATGTCGCTTTAAGAGAACGTTTAGCCCCTAACCCTTTCAGGCCTCACTTTGCCATTATCATTGTCATCCACTACAAGTCGCGAATTGCTGTCGCAATTCTCGACTTGTAGTGGATGACGATGACGTGAAGTAGATGGCTAATGAAAAAAATATCGTCATTATTAAAGCAGTTACATGAATTTTTTTGTTCTAAAACTCTTAGTTTGTTTAAAAATTACATCTGTTTTGAGGGATTTAAAATGATGCCTTTATGCATCGTGAGGTTTAAAGGGTTAAAGCGCTATAAACCATGGAAACCAAAGGATTATTTCAATATGAAATCACCACAAATGTCTTAGTCAGCTCTGTCCGCTTCATTTGAAAACCTATGTTATGGGTCTACAGCCATTGTAAATGTTTTTACTCTTACAGTGCGGGGGTCGACCTTAGACGTCATAATCTAAGGTCGCCCCGCGCTGAATAGGATAACAAACTAAGCACCTGAAACTTTCATCAAAGTTTTCGGGGCAGTATAATACAGTAAAACAAAGCATAGCAAAGGTAGACAAAGAGTAGAATAAAGTGAGATAAAATAAAAATAGCAATAAAATAATGTTAAAGTGAAATACTGCACAATAAAAAGAAATACAACAAAATACAATAAAATATAAATAAATACGGTAAAATACAGCAAGAAACAGTAATATATAAGAATTAAGATTAAGATATAATTAATTAAAATACAGTAGCATACCTTAAAATACAGTATAATATAGTATAATACAGTATAATATGAAAAAATAGCCAGAAAATGTATTTTATGGAATGTGTTGTATTTTACTAGCTCCTAGATTTTTTTATTGACGTAACCTTTTAACGTTAAACAGTACACAAGGGCCTCCATCCAAAACCACTGCTAATAGTACGTAACTAATCAGATCGTACAGTTTGACATTCATGTGTGCGCTATTCAGAAAATTAATATAAAACATAGTAAATAGTAAATAGTACAATGAAGTGAGATAAAATGGTGTACAATAAAATGAAGTGGAATAAAATAATGTTAAGTACGGTTAAGTACAGTACAATAAAATGAAATACAACAAGATACAATGAAATATAGTATAATACGACAAGACATAATACGGTAAAAGAATAGACATTTAAATAATTTAAAATACATTAGCATAGTAGAATGCCTGAAAATAAAGTATAATACAGTACAGACAGACAGACAGATATTTTATTGACAGAAAAGAAAAGTCATTACAGACTTATTTGTCATAGAAATGAAAGAGATATATGTACATGTATATACAAGATTGTTAGTTTGTTAAAATCATATGATAATATACATGGTATGACATACACAGCTAAAATCATGTTAAGTGGCATTTCCAAAATAAAATAAATAGAGTAAAATACAATAGAGTAAAATATAAAAAAATAGCAAGAAAAAACTATTTTGAGACATTGACATTGACGTGACCTTCAACGTGACACTACACAGGGAGGGCGTCCATCCAAAACCACTGCAAATAGTAATAACAAACTACAGCGAACAGTTTGATGTGTGCAATATTCAGAAAATTAATATAAAACGTAGTCGTTCCAGAAAAAAACAAATCACAGACAAAATAGCATGTCTCTCAGCAAACACGAGACGTTGAACCAATGCTGGTTTAATGTTGGCCCACTGTCTGCGACGCTGGCCCAACATCAAACCAGCATTGGTTCAACGTCTCGTGTTTTCTGGTTAGATTTCTACATGTAGAATTTCACCCAGCAAACACGACCCACTGACCCATCGTTCACCCAACGTTTGACCAACGCATCGTGCTTGCTGGCCGGGCACACACCATCCATATGCCATTGTCATTAGCTTCCTTTCTACAGATAAATTGTTTGCAATCAAGGAAAACAGTATTTATAGAACGCTGTTCCACTCACTCATAGTAGTCGGAGAAGGCCACTCGAATCTCACAAACATGCGATGGGTCAACGTTTGATATTGTTTTTTCTTATAAAGACACTGTACATGATTCTGAGGATGATGTGAATCTGGTTGATTTGGAAGTCAGGCCAACAATCGATGTTTGTTGAAAAACGTAATTCTTTAAGTTATGGTGTGAGAATGGAGGTGGCTAAGTAACTGTTTAGCCCCCGAGGCCCCTGATAGGAGCTATAGTTATAATGAGGTGTCAGTATATACGCCTCTGTAATTATAAAGTCATCATTCGTATGGTTATTTTACAACTCAGTCGCACAGACAACGAAATCAGCAGCGTTTGAAATTAATTTTCAAACCAGGTATGTGTCTGTGGCATATCTACATGCTGAATAAATCAACCATACCTACCACACATTGGTATGTTTTCACGAAGGTCTGTTTTTTGCGAATTTTGTGAAAATACAAATTCAGGCCCTGTATGGTATTCCACCCCTATTAAATTAGGGCAGTGGCTAAGTGATACTTTATGATGTACCTCTATGGACAGGCTTATTTACGGAATGACGGGCCCCCATTTACTGATATTATAACTGCCGTACGATTAATCACTCACTTAAATAACAATGGAATAGCGAGCTATGATTGGCAGCTTCCATCAAATGACAGGGGTAGAATAAATTTTATGATCTTAATTTGCGTGATTCCGTAATTATCTTCCACCCAATTGTTAAACACACTATAAACGCAAACATTCCGTTTCGTGAGATCGTTGATAATTATAAATATCATTTGGTATTTACTTCTTTTTGTGTACGTTCTCTTTGAAGGCTAATAAGTGAAATGAATGAATGAATAAATGAATGAATGAATGAATGAAAGTTAATTATTCTAAAATCGCTATCATTTTCAGACGGAAAAACTGCCTGTTTAATTTATATGCCCAGGGGTGTGGGGGTGTTAGTGAACGCTTGGCTGCCACAGCGTGTGAAGGCTAATTAATAAAATAAATGAATGAATGAATGAATGAATGAATGAATGAATGAATGAATGAATGAATGAATGAATGAATGAATGAAAGTTAATTATTGTAAAATCGCTATTATTTTCAGACTGGAAAACTGCCTGTTTAATTTATATGCCCAGGGGTGTTGGGGTGTTAGTGAACGCTTGGCTGCCACAGCGTGTGAAGGCTAATTAATAAAATAAAGGAATGAATGAATGAATGAATGAATGAATGAATGAATGAATGAATGAATGAATGAATGAATGAATGAATGAATGAATGAAAGTTAATTATTGTAAAATCGCTATTATTTTCAGACGGGAAAACTGCCTGTTTAATTTATATGCCCAGGGGTGTTGGGGTGTTAGTGAACGCATGGCTGCCACAGCGTGTGATCTACAAACCAAAATAACGACGCTGGTAATGCCAGCCACATCACAGCCTGTACGAGATGATGGACCAATGCTGGGCCAATGCTGTGCCAGCATCTTTGATGTTGGCACAGCATTCACCCAGCATTGGGCCGATATTGAGGGTTAGATTAGATGCGTCACGGAGTGGTGTGAATTATGCGCACATAAAGGCTCACTGAACTTTACCAGATTGAGTGAGTCAATATTGCATTACGTCGCTTTCTGCACAATCATGGCAATATCGCGACAAAAAGAAGACCGACGTTGTGATTATGCCCTACTTTTTTCTGATGACTTCAAGGTTTCTTTATAGCGAACACTACAGATATAAAGAACCCTGCACTGCACATTCCAGGCGTTTGAACAGTTTGGAGCACTGTATATGCACAACACCCATCCCAGCAAACACAAAGCATTTGTATAACATTTGTAAAACATTAGACCAACGTCTTCGACGTTGGTGTAACGTTTTACAAACGTTATAAAAATGTGTTGTGATTGCTGGGATGACAAACATCCGACTGCTATTTTAACGGTTAATAAAATGGATTAAAAACAACCATAGTCACGCTTAGCGGTGTAAGGTATTCCGAGTATACGCCGGACCACTTCTCGATAGAACAATTATTTTCAAATCACTTGAATATTAGATTTTATTTAATATTCAGTACTGGATTACTTTGCCGATGTTTCATTCGGTGTAGTTGTGTGCATATACTGTGCTTCTAACTGTTAAATGCATGATGTGTGAAATGTTGTCTATGCGACTGCGCTCTATAAAGAACTCTTGAAGTCATTCGATAAGAGTAGGACATAGACCCGACTTCGAGCGTCTTTTTGTCGTGATATTGCCATGATTGTCCAGACACCGACGAGAAGCAATATTCTCCCACTCACTTGACTGATTTTCAAGCATTTTTTTGTCATTTAAAGTTGGAACTGCTGACCACGATGACGAGAAAATATCAGGATGTTAAGAAACTAAATATATCTATATAAACAAGTCACTTTCTTGATTAAATATCTCACATATCTCCAACACATTCAACTCTTACAGCGCGGTGACCTACTTTAGATGTCAAAATCTGACGTCTGTAGACGTCAGATTCTGACGTCTAAAGTCGGTCCCCGCACTGAAAGAGTTGAATATTTATAATGGCTGTAGACCCATAACATAGGTATTCAAATCAAGCGGAAAGAGCTCAATAAGACATTTATGATGATGGCAAATTGAAAAAACCCTTTGGTCTCCATGGTTTTTATGAAAATCATTCAGCGCTTTAATGGTTAATGTTGTGATATTCTATCAGTATTTGGCTTCACTCTCCTCATAATAAATAAGACAGACAGATAAATTCCTTATCCGACAATCAGAGCGCCAGCTTCACTAATTAGTAGGCGAGACTCGTTATTGGTGTGCACTTGAGAAGCCAAAACTTTTGTGCTGCTAGGGCCGTATATATATAACCTTTGTGCTGCTAGGGCCGTATATATATATAACCTTTGTGCTGCTAGGGCCGTATATAATGTGGATTTTTGGCAATTTTCTAACCTAATAAAAGTGGTTTATGCTCAGGTAATCAAATATTCTGGTGATGTATATTTGTATATAAATTAAAGACTTTTTCGTCATTTGAAGCTGAAAATTGCGTCTGCAATTCCAACTTTATATGACAAAAATTAGAAATTAAGAATTCAGCAGTAGAAGGGTTCTTCCTCAAAGCGCTAAATTAAATTAATACAATTTTCACCCCCTTGAAGTTGCGTCTCGCTACCGCGATCCACAACATGAAGGGGGTGAAAATTTGTTTAATTTGGAACCAAACATTTTGCAAAATGAAATGAATCGGGTTTTAGGCCACTTTTGTGCACATACAGGCTAAACTGGGCCAAGAGAACATACTGAGGATGGTGAGATGAATGAGATGACACTGCCCTCAAGAGACAGGATTCGAAATTCAAACCCTGGAAGTCTGAGGCCGAACACACTACCTCTCGGTGACGGAGGCTTCCCACAATACTGATTTTTACGAGTGGATGGGGAAGAAACATTTTTGTTTCTTTCAAACCACCGAAACCGGGAAACGAACCCCGCCCCAAACATTTGCAAATCATGATGCCTAAACATGATATCTTGGTAATAAAGCAAATTAAAAACGACAATGATCGTACTTGCTGGTACTTGGGTTAAATATTTATCACAACTCGCTATATATTTTATGCCCAGGGACCATAGTGTTCTACATGCGTACAGCTCACATCTCACCCCCCCCCTCCCCACCAATGCAAACGTGGGTACAATATGGCGCCCGTTTAATTAGGAATACTATACACCAATGCTGGTTTAATGTTGGGCCAGCGTCGAAACACTACAACATACAGACACTGTTTTTTTGGCTGTGAATATATCCTGGTATATGTTTTTTTACTTTTAGACTACGCAGTGATGACGGAGGTCGAACGATTTACGATGTCGTGACGCATAGCTGAATACCCACGTGCTCCCATCAACCGACTTTTATGACCGCTAATTAATGGTAATTAGGAGAATGTGGCATAATTTGATAATTGCGAGGACTAGAGGGGGTCTCTACCGGTCAGACTGAACGACTGCACCTGGTCTTCACTTTTGGTTTGTCGAGTGAGTGAGTGAGTGAGTGAGTGAGTGAGTGAGTGAGTGAGTGAGTGAGTGAGTGAGTGAGTGAGTGAGTGAGTGAGTGAGTGAGTGAGTGAGTGAGAGAGTGAGAGAGTGAGAGAGTGAGTGAGTGAGTGAGTGAGTGAGTGAGTGAGTGAGTGAGTGAGTGAGTGAATGAGTGAGTGAGTGAGTGAGTGAGTGAGTGAGTGAGTGAGTGAGTGAGTGAGTGAGTGAGTGAGTGAGTGAGTGAGTGAGTGAGTGAGTGAGTGAGTGAGTGAGTGAGTGAGTGAGTGAGTGAGTGAGTGAGTGAGTGAGTGAGTGAGTGAGTGAGTGAGTGAGTGAGTGAGTGAGTGAGTGAGTGAGTGAGTGAGTGAGTGAGTGAGTGAGTGAGTGAGTGAGTGAGTGAGTGAGTGAGTGAGTGAGTGAGTGAGTGAGTGAGTGAGTGAGTGAGTGAGTGAGTGAGTGAGTGAGTGAGTGAGTGAGTGAGTGAGTGAGTGAGTGAGTGAGTGAGTGAGTGAGTGAGTGAGTAAAAGCTGAAATTGCTAACACAATTTCAGGCTTCAATTGACTCGTTGAATGAATGAAATGAATGGGGATTTAGGCCACATTTGTGCACGTGTGGGCTAAACTGGGCCAGGAGAACCTCTTGAGGATGGTGAGATGAATGAAATGACACTGAATTAACAAAGTCGAGCCTTGGCGGTCTGAAGCCAAGTACGCTTTCTCTCGGTCAGTTAGGCTCCCCACACTATTTACCAGTGGAATGAATGAATAAATGAATGAATGAATGAATGAATGAATGAATGAATGAATGAATGAATAGTGAGGGGGGCTTTACTCCACTGTTGTGCACATATAGATTGAACTTGATGACGAGATGATTCGGATGACACTGCTCTCCCAACACAGGAATCGAAATTGGAGTCCTGTCAGCTTGAGTTCGAGCACACTATCTATCAGTCACAGAGTCTCCACGCAATACTGACAATCAGAACTCCGGCGTGACATACAGGCAGCTTTAACCACGATTCGTGGGGACACAGTAAACATGCAATGTTGACCCAATGTTGGTTTGATGCTGGGCCACCGTCTACAACGGGGGCCCAGCATTAAACCAACACTGTCTCATCGGATTCCATGTCTACTCCCTGCTGTACGTCGCGGTACGCACGTGTGCTACGTCCAGGCAACTGTCTGACCCAGCAACACGGGGCATTCACCCAATGCTGTTTCAATGTTGGCCCACCGTCTTCGACGCTGGCCCAACATTGAAACAGCATTGGATGAATGCCCCGTGTTTGCTGGGGACAGAGTACATATAATATAGAATATAGTATATATATATAATACAGCCATGACAACATGTTGCTATATTTAGTGACACCCTTTGCCCCATGTCCTGATGATTTGCTGCTCTCTTGCTGGTATACTTTATAGATTTGTTGAACTTGTTTGTCATGTAGATGTGGCCTAACCACTACAACACTGACATATTTTCCTAGAAACTATGGAGAGCTGTGACTGTGAGATGACTGTGAGTTGACTGTGAGATGACTGTGAGTTGACTGTGAGATGACTGAGTTGACTGTGATATGACTGTGAGTTGACTGTGAGTTGACTGTGAGTTGACTGTGAGATGACTGTGAGATGACTGTGAGATAACTGTGAGTTGATTGTAAGTTTACTGTGAGATGACTGTGAGTTGACTGTGAGATGACTGTGAATTGACTGTGAGTTGACTGTGAGATGACTGTGAGTTGACTGTGAGTTGACTGTGAGATGACTGTGAGATGACTGTGAGATGACTGTGAAATGACTGTGAGATGACTGTGAGATGACTGTGAGATGACTGTGAGATGACTGTGAGTTGACTGTGAGTTGACTGTGAGTTGACTGTGAGATGACTGTGAGATGACTGTGAGATGACTGTGAGTTGACTGTGAGTTGACTGTGAGTTGACTGTGAGATGACTGTGAGATGACTGTGAGATGACTGTGAAATGACTGTGAGATGACTGTGAGATGACTGTGAGATGACTGTGAGATGACTGTGAGATGACTGTGAGTTGACTGTCAGCTGACTGTGAGTTGACTGTGAGATGACTGTGAGTTGACTGTGAGATGACTGTGAGATGACTGTGAGTTGACTGTGAGATGACTGTGAGTTGACTGTGAGATGACTGTGAGATGACTGTGAGTTGACTGTGAGATGACTGTGAGATGACTGTGAGTTGACTGTGAGATGACTGTGAGATGACTGTGAGTTGACTGTGAGATGACTGTGAGATGACTGTGAGATGACTGTGAGATGACTGTGAGATGACTGTGAGATGACTGTGAGATGACTGTGAGATGACTGTGAGATGACTGTGAGATGACTGTGAGATGACTGTGAGATGACTGTGAGATGACTGTGAGATGACTGTGAGATGACTGTGAGATGACTGTGAGATGACTGTGAAATGACTGTGAGATGACTGTGAGATGACTGTGAGATGACTGTGAGATGACTGTGAGATGACTGTGAGATGACTGTGAGATGACTGTGAGATGACTGTGAAATGACTGTGAGATGACTGTGAGATGACTGTGAGATGACTGTGAGATGACTGTGAGTTGACTGTGAGTTGACTGTGAGTTGACTGTGAGATGACTGTGAGATGACTGTGAGATGACTGTGAGTTGACTGTGAGTTGACTGTGAGTTGACTGTGAGATGACTGGGAGATGACTGTGAGATGACTGTAAAATGACTGTGAGATGACTGTGAGATGACTGTGAGATGACTGTGAGATGACTGTGAGATGACTGTGAGTTGACTGTGAGATGACTGTGAGTTGACTGTGAGATGACTGTGAGTTGACTGTGAGATGACTGTGAGATGACTGTGAGTTGACTGTGAGATGACTGTGAGATGACTGTGAGATGACTGTGAGATGACTGTGAGTTGACTGTGAGATGACTGTGAGATGACTGTGAGTTGACTGTGAGATGACTGTGAGATGACTGTGAGTTGACTGTGAGATGACTGTGAGATGACTGTGAGATGACTGTGAGATGACTGTGAGATGACTGTGAGTTGACTGTGAGATGACTGTGAGTTGACTGTCAGATGACTGTGAGTTGACTGTGAGATGACTGTGAAATGACTTTGAGTTGACTGTGATATGACTGTGAGATGACTGTGAGCTGACTGTGAGATGACTGTGAGTTGACTGTGAGATGACTGTGAGTTGACTGTGAGATGACTGTGAGTTGACTGTCAGATGACTGTGAGATGACTGTGAGATGACTGTCAGATGACTGTGAAATGACTGTGAGTTGACTGTGATATGACTGTGAGATGACTGTGAGCTGACTGTCAGATGACTGTGAAATGACTGTGAGTTGACTGTGATATGACTGTGAGATGACTGTGAGCTGACTGTGAGATGACTGTGAGTTGACTGTGAGATGACTGTGAGTTGACTGTGAGATGACTGTGAGTTGACTGTCAGATGACTGTGAGTTGACTGTGAGATGACTGTGAGATGACTGTGAGATGACTGTGAGATGACTGTGAGATGACTGTGAGATGACTGTGAGATGACTGTGAGTTGACTGTGAGATGACTGTGAGATGACTGTGAGTTGACTATGAGATGACTGTCAGATGACTGTGAGTTGACTGTCAGATGACTGTGAGTTGACTGTGATATGACTGTGAGATGATTGTGAGCTGACTGTGAGATGACTGTGAGTTGACTGTGAGATGACTGTGAGTTGACTGTGAGATGACTGTGAGTTGACTGTCAGATGACTGTGAGTTGACTGTGAGATGACTGTGAGATGACTGTGAGATGACTGTGAGATGACTGTGAGATGACTGTGAGATGACTGTGAGATGACTGTGAGTTGACTGTGAGATGACTGTGAGATGACTGTGAGTTGACTATGAGATGACTGTCAGATGACTGTGAGTTGACTGTCAGATGACTGTGAGATGACTGTGAGATGACTGTGAGATGACTGTGAGATGACTGTGAGATGACTGTGAGTTGACTGTGAGTTGACTGTGAGATGACTGAGTTGACTGTGAGATGACTGTGAGTTGACTGTGAGATGACTGTGAGATGACTGTGAGTTGACTGTGAGATGACTGTGAGATGACTGTGAGTTGACTGTGAGATGACTGTGAGTTGACTGTGAGATGACTGTGAAATGACTGTGAGATGACTGTGAGATGACTGTGAGTTGACTGTCAGATGACTGTGAGTTGACTGTGAGATGACTGTGAGATGACTGTGAGATGACTGTGAGATGACTGTGAGTTGACTGTCAGATGACTGTGAGTTGACTGTGAGATGACTGTGAGATGACTATGAGATGACTGTCAGATGACTGTGAGTTGACTGTCAGATGACTGTGAGATGACTGTGAGATGACTGTGAGATGACTGTGAGATGACTGTGAGATGACTGTGAGTTGACTGTGAGTTGACTGTGAGATGACTGAGTTGACTGTGAGATGACTGTGAGTTGACTGTGAGATGACTGTGAGTTGACTGTGAGATGACTGTGAGATGACTGTGAGTTGACTGTGAGATGACTGTGAGATGACTGTGAGTTGACTGTGAGATGACTGTGAGTTGACTGTGAGATGACTGTGAAATGACTGTGAGATGACTGTGAGATGACTGTGAGTTGACTGTCAGATGACTGTGAGTTGACTGTGAGATGACTGTGAGATGACTGTGAGATGACTGTGAGATGACTGTGAGTTGACTGTCAGATGACTGTGAGTTGACTGTGAGATGACTGTGAGATGACTGTGAGTTGACTGTGAGTTGACTGTGAGATGACTGAGTTGACTGTGAGATGACTGTGAGTTGACTGTGAGATGACTGTGAAATGACTGTGAGTTGACTGTGAGATGGCTGTGAGTTGACTGTGAGTTGACTGTGAGATGACTGTGAGTTGACTGTGAGATGACTGTGAGTTGACTGTGAGTTGACTGTGAGATGACTGTGAGATGACTGTGAGATGACTGTGAAATGACTGTGAGATGACTGTGAGATGACTGTGAGATGACTGTGAGATGACTGTGAGTTGACTGTGAGTTGACTGTGAGTTGACTGTGAGATGACTGTGAGATGACTGTGAGATGACTGTGAGTTGACTGTGAGTTGACTGTGAGTTGACTGTGAGATGACTGTGAGATGACTGTGAGATGACTGTGAAATGACTGTGAGATGACTGTGAGATGACTGTGAGATGACTGTGAGTTGACTGTCAGATGACTGTGAGTTGACTGTGAGATGACTGTGAGATGACTGTGAGTTGACTGTGAGATGACTGCGAGATGACTGTGAGTTGACTGTGAGATGACTGTGAGTTGACTGTGAGATGACTGTGAGATGACTGTGAGATGACTGTGAAATGACTGTGAGATGACTGTGAGATGACTGTGAGATGACTGTGAGTTGACTGTCAGATGACTGTGAGTTGACTGTGAGATGACTGTGAGTTGACTGTGAGATGACTGTGAGATGACTGTGAGTTGACTGTGAGATGACTGTGAGTTGACTGTGAGATGACTGTGAGATGACTGTGAGTTGACTGTGAGATGACTGTGAGATGACTGTGAGATGACTGTGAGATGACTGTGAGATGACTGTGAGTTGACTGTGAGTTGACTGTGAGATGACTGTGAGATGACTGTGAGTTGACTGTGAAATGACTGTGAGATGACTGTGAGATGACTGTGAGATGACTGTGAGATGACTGTGAGTTGACTGTGAGTTGACTTGTGAGATGACTGTGAGTTGACTGTCAGATGACTGTGAGTTGACTGTGAATGACTGTGAGGTTGACTGTGAGATGACTGTGAGATGACTGTGAGTTGACTGTGAGATAACTGTGAGTGACTGTGAGATGACTGTGGAGATGACTGTGAGTTGACTGTGAGATGACTGTGAGATGACTGTGAGATGACTGTGAGATGACTGTGAGATGACTGTGAGATGACTGTGAGATGACTGTGAGATGACTGTGAGATGTGTGGTACTGTGAGATGACTGTGAGATGACTGTGAGATGACTGTGAGATGACTGTGAGTTGACTGTGAGATGACTGTGAGATGTGTGAGTTGACTGTGAGATGACTTGAGATGACTGTGAGATGACTGTGAGATGACTGTGAGATGACTGTGAGATGACTGTGAGATGACTGTGAGTTGACTGTGAGTTGACTGTGAGATGACTGTGAGATGACTGTGAGTTGACTGTGAGATGACTGTGAGTTGATGTGAGTTGACTGTGAGATGACTGTGAGATGACTGTGAGTTGACTGTCAATGATGACTGTGAGATGACTGTGAGATGACTGTGAGATGACTGTGAGTTGACTGTGAGTGACTGTGAGTTGACTGTGAGATGACTGTGAGTTGACTGTGAGATGACTGTGAGATGACTGTGAGATGACTGTGAGATGACTGTGAGATGACTGTGAGATGACTGTCAGATGACTGTGAGATGACTGTGAGTTGACTGTGAGTTGACTGTGAGATGACTGTGAGATGACTGTGAGTTGACTGTGAGATGAACTGTGAGATGACTGTGAGATGACTGTGAGATGACTGTGAGATGACTGTGAGATGACTGTGAGATGACTGTGAGATGACTGTGAGATGACTGTGAGATGACTGTGAGTTGACTGTGAGATGACTGTGAGTTGACTGTGAGATGACTGTGAGATGACTGTGAGATGACTGTGAGATGACTGTGAGTTGACTGTGAGATGACTGTGAGTTGACTGTGAGATGACTGTGAGATGACTGTGAGATGACTGTGAGATGACTGTGAGTTGACTGTGAGATGACTGTGAGATGACTGTGAGATGACTGTGAGATGACTGTGAGTTGACTGTGAGATGACTGTGAGATGACTGTGAGTTGACTGTGAAATGACTGTGAGATGACTGTGAGATGACTGTGAGATGACTGTGAGATGACTGTGAGTTGACTGTGAGTTGACTGTGAGATAACTGTGAGTTGACTGTGAGATGACTGTGAGTTGACTGTGAGTTGACTGTGAGATGACTGTGAGATGACTGTGAGATGACTGTGAAATGACAGTAAAAGAAAATGACTGTGAGATGACTGTGAGATGACTGTGAGATGACTGTGAGTTGACTGTGAGATGACTGTGAGATGACTGTGAGATGACTGTGAGATGACTGTGAGTTGACTGTGAGATGACTGTGAGATGACTGTGAGATGACTGTGAAATGACTGTGAGATGACTGTGAGATGACTGTGAGATGACTGTGAGTTGACTGTGAGATGACTGTGAGTTGACTGTGAGATGACTGTGAGTTGACTGTGAGATGACTGTGAGATGACTGTGAGATGACTGTGAGATGACTGTGAGTTGACTGTGAGATGACTGTGAGTTGACTGTGAGATGACTGTGAGATGACTGTGAGTTGACTGTGAGATGACTGTGAGATGACTGTGAGATGACTGTGAGATGCTGTGAGATGACTGTGAGTTGACTGTGAGTTGACTGTGAGATGACTGTGAGATGACTGTGAGTTGACTGTGAAATGACTGTGAGATGACTGTGAGATGACTGTGAGATGACTGTGAGATGACTGTGAGTTGACTGTGAGTTGACTGTGAGATAACTGTGAGTTGACTGTGAGATGACTGTGAGTTGACTGTGAGTTGACTGTGAGATGACTGTGAGATGACTGTGAGATGACTGTGAAATGACTGTGAGATGACTGTGAGATGACTGTGAGATGACTGTGAGATGACTGTGAGTTGACTGTGAGTTGACTGTGAGTTGACTGTGAGATGACTGTGAGATGACTGTGAGATGACTGTGAAATGACTGTGAGATGACTGTGAGATGACTGTGAGATGACTGTGAGTTGACTGTCAGATGACTGTGAGTTGACTGTGAGATGACTGTGAGTTGACTGTGAGATGACTGTGAGATGACTGTGAGTTGACTGTGAGATGACTGTTAGTTGACTGTGAGATGACTGTGAGATGACTGTGAGATGACTGTGAGATGACTGTGAGATGACTGTGAGATGACTGTGAGATGACTGTGAGTTGACTGTCAGATGACTGTGAGTTGACTGTGAGATGACTGTGAGTTGACTGTGAGATGACTGTGAGATGACTGTGAGTTGACTGTGAGATGACTGTGAGTTGACTGTGAGATGACTGTGAGATGACTGTGAGTTGACTGTGAGATGACTGTGAGATGACTGTGAGTTGACTGTGAGATGACTGTGAGATGACTGTGAGTTGACTGTGAGATGACTGTGAGTTGACTGTGAGATGACTGTGAGATGACTGTGAGTTGACTGTGAGATGACTGTGAGATGACTGTGAGTTGACTGTGAGATGACTGTGAGTTGACTGTGAGATGACTGTGAAATGACTGTGAGTTGACTGTGAGATGGCTGTGAGTTGACTGTGAGTTGACTGTGAGATGACTGTGAGTTGACTGTGAGATGACTGTGAGTTGACTGTGAGTTGACTGTGAGATGACTGTGAGATGACTGTGAGATGACTGTGAAATGACTGTGAGATGACTGTGAGATGACTGTGAGATGACTGTGAGATGACTGTGAGTTGACTGTGAGTTGACTGTGAGTTGACTGTGAGATGACTGTGAGATGACTGTGAGATGACTGTGAGTTGACTGTGAGTTGACTGTGAGTTGACTGTGAGTTGACTGTGAGATGACTGTGAGATGACTGTGAGATGACTGTGAAATGACTGTGAGATGACTGTGAGATGACTGTGAGATGACTGTCAGATGACTGTGAGTTGACTGTGAGATGACTGTGAGTTGACTGTGAGATGACTGTGAGATGACTGTGAGTTGACTGTGAGATGACTGTGAGTTGACTGTGAGATGACTGTGAGATGACTGTGAGATGACTGTGAGATGACTGTGAGATGACTGTGAGATGACTGTGAGATGACTGTGAGTTGACTGTCAGATGACTGTGAGTTGACTGTGAGATGACTGTGAGTTGACTGTGAGATGACTGTGAGATGACTATGAGTTGACTGTGAGATGACTGTGAGTTGACTGTGAGATGACTGTGAGATGACCGTGAGTTGACTGTGAGATGACTGTGAGATGACTGTGAGTTGACTGTGAGATGACTGTGAGATGACTGTGAGTTGACTGTGAGATGACTGTGAGTTGACTGTGAGAAGACTGAGTTGACTGTGAGATGACTGTGAGTTGACTGTGAGATGACTGTGAGATGACTGTGAGTTGACTGTGAGATGACTGTGAGATGACTGTGAGTTGACTGTGAGATGACTGTGAGTTGACTGTGAGATGACTGTGAAATGACTGTGAGTTGACTGTGAGATGGCTGTGAGTTGACTGTGAGTTGACTGTGAGATGACTGTGAGTTGACTGTGAGATGACTGTGAGTTGACTGTGAGTTGACTGTGAGATGACTGTGAGATGACTGTGAGATGACTGTGAAATGACTGTGAGATGACTGTGAGATGACTGTGAGATGACTGTGAGTTGACTGTGAGTTGACTGTGAGTTGACTGTGAGATGACTGTGAGATGACTGTGAGATGACTGTGAGTTGACTGTGAGTTGACTGTGAGTTGACTGTGAGATGACTGTGAGATGACTGTGAGATGACTGTGAAATGACTGTGAGATGACTGTGAGATGACTGTGAGATGACTGTGAGTTGACTGTCAGATGACTGTGAGTTGACTGTGAGATGACTGTGAGTTGACTGTGAGATGACTGTGAAATGACTGTGAGTTGACTGTGAGAGGACTGTGAGTTGACTGTGAGATGACTGTGAGATGACTGTGAGATGACTGTGAGATGACTGTGAGATGACTGTGAGATGACTGTGAGATGACTGTGAGTTGACTGTCAGATGACTGTGAGTTGACTGTGAGATGACTGTGAGATGACTGTGAGATGACTGTGAGATGACTGTGAGATGACTGTGAGATGACTGTGAGATGACTGTGAGATGACTGTGAAATGACTGTGAGATGACTGTGAGATGACTGTGAGATGACTGTGAGATGACTGTGAGTTGACTGTGAGTTGACTGTGAGTTGACTGTGAGATGACTGTGAGATGACTGTGAGATGACTGTGAGTTGACTGTGAGTTGACTGTGAGTTGACTGTGAGATGACTGGGAGATGACTGTGAGATGACTGTGAAATGACTGTGAGATGACTGTGAGATGACTGTGAGATGACTGTGAGATGACTGTGAAATGACTGTGAGATGACTGTGAGATGACTGTGAGATGACTGTGAGTTGACTGTCAGATGACTGTGAGTTGACTGTGAGATGACTGTGAGTTGACTGTGAGATGACTGTGAGATGACTGTGAGTTGACTGTGAGATGACTGTGAGTTGACTGTGAGATGACTGTGAGATGACTGTGAGATGACTGTGAGATGACTGTGAGATGACTGTGAGATGACTGTGAGATGACTGTGAGTTGACTGTCAGATGACTGTGAGTTGACTGTGAGATGACTGTGAGTTGACTGTGAGATGACTGTGAGATGACTATGAGTTGACTGTGAGATGACTGTGAGTTGACTGTGAGATGACTGTGAGATGACCGTGAGTTGACTGTGAGATGACTGTGAGATGACTGTGAGTTGACTGTGAGATGACTGTGAGATGACTGTGAGTTGACTGTGAGATGACTGTGAGTTGACTGTGAGAAGACTGAGTTGACTGTGAGATGACTGTGAGTTGACTGTGAGATGACTGTGAGATGACTGTGAGTTGACTGTGAGATGACTGTGAGATGACTGTGAGTTGACTGTGAGATGACTGTGAGTTGACTGTGAGATGACTGTGAAATGACTGTGAGTTGACTGTGAGATGGCTGTGAGTTGACTGTGAGTTGACTGTGAGATGACTGTGAGTTGACTGTGAGATGACTGTGAGTTGACTGTGAGTTGACTGTGAGATGACTGTGAGATGACTGTGAGATGACTGTGAAATGACTGTGAGATGACTGTGAGATGACTGTGAGATGACTGTGAGATGACTGTGAGTTGACTGTGAGTTGACTGTGAGTTGACTGTGAGATGACTGTGAGATGACTGTGAGATGACTGTGAGTTGACTGTGAGTTGACTGTGAGTTGACTGTGAGATGACTGTGAGATGACTGTGAGATGACTGTGAAATGACTGTGAGATGACTGTGAGATGACTGTGAGATGACTGTGAGTTGACTGTCAGATGACTGTGAGTTGACTGTGAGATGACTGTGAGTTGACTGTGAGATGACTGTGAGATGACTGTGAGTTGACTGTGAGAGGACTGTGAGTTGACTGTGAGATGACTGTGAGATGACTGTGAGATGACTGTGAGATGACTGTGAGATGACTGTGAGATGACTGTGAGATGACTGTGAGTTGACTGTCAGATGACTGTGAGTTGACTGTGAGATGACTGTGAGATGACTGTGAGATGACTGTGAGATGACTGTGAGATGACTGTGAGATGACTGTGAGATGACTGTGAGATGACTGTGAAATGACTGTGAGATGACTGTGAGATGACTGTGAGATGACTGTGAGATGACTGTGAGTTGACTGTGAGTTGACTGTGAGTTGACTGTGAGATGACTGTGAGATGACTGTGAGATGACTGTGAGTTGACTGTGAGTTGACTGTGAGTTGACTGTGAGATGACTGGGAGATGACTGTGAGATGACTGTGAAATGACTGTGAGATGACTGTGAGATGACTGTGAGATGACTGTGAGATGACTGTGAGATGACTGTGAGTTGACTGTGAGATGACTGTGAGTTGACTGTGAGATGACTGTGAGTTGACTGTGAGATGACTGTGAGATGACTGTGAGTTGACTGTGAGATGACTGTGAGATGACTGTGAGATGACTGTGAGATGACTGTGAGTTGACTGTGAGATGACTGTGAAATGACTTTGAGTTGACTGTGATATGACTGTGAGATGACTGTGAGCTGACTGTGAGATGACTGTGAGTTGACTGTGAGATGACTGTGAGTTGACTGTGAGATGACTGTGAGTTGACTGTCAGATGACTGTGAGTTGACTGTGAGATGACTGTGAGATGACTGTCAGATGACTGTGAAATGACTGTGAGTTGACTGTGATATGACTGTGAGATGACTGTGAGCTGACTGTCAGATGACTGTGAAATGACTGTGAGTTGACTGTGATATGACTGTGAGATGACTGTGAGCTGACTGTGAGATGACTGTGAGTTGACTGTGAGATGACTGTGAGTTGACTGTGAGATGACTGTGAGTTGACTGTCAGATGACTGTGAGTTGACTGTGAGATGACTGTGAGATGACTGTGAGATGACTGTGAGATGACTGTGAGATGACTGTGAGATGACTGTGAGATGACTGTGAGTTGACTGTGAGATGACTGTGAGATGACTGTGAGTTGACTATGAGATGACTGTCAAATGACTGTGAGTTGACTGTCAGATGACTGTGAGATGACTGTGAGATGACTGTGAGATGACTGTGAGATGACTGTGAGATGACTGTGAGTTGACTGTCAGATGACTGTGAGTTGACTGTGAGATGACTGTGAGATGACTGTGAGTTGACTGTGAGTTGACTGTGAGATGACTGAGTTGACTGTGAGATGACTGTGAGTTGACTGTGAGATGACTGTGAGATGACTGTGAGTTGACTGTGAGATGACTGTGAGATGACTGTGAGTTGACTGTGAGATGACTGTGAGTTGACTGTGAGATGACTGTGAAATGACTGTGAGTTGACTGTGAGATGGCTGTGAGTTGACTGTGAGTTGACTGTGAGATGACTGTGAGTTGACTGTGAGATGACTGAGTTGACTGTGATATGACTGTGAGTTGACTGTGAGATGACTGTGAGTTGACTGTGAGATGACTGAGTTGACTGTGAGATGACTGTGAGATGACTGTGAGATGACTGTGAGATGACTGTGAGATGACTGTGAGTTGACTGTGAGATGACTGTGAGATGACTGTGAGTTGACTGTGAGATGACTGTGAGATGACTGTGAGTTGACTGTGAGATGACTGTGAGTTGACTGTGAGATGACTGAGTTGACTGTGATATGACTGTGAGTTGACTGTGAGATGACTGTGAGTTGACTGTGAGATGACTGTGAGATGACTGTGAGATGACTGTGAGTTGACTGTGAGATGACTGTGAGATGACTGTGAGTTGACTGTGAGATGACTGTGAGATGACTGTGAGTTGACTGTGAGATGACTGTGAGATAACTGTGAGATGACTGTGAGATGACTGTGAGATGACTGTGAGTTGACTGTGAGATGACTGTGAGTTGACTGTCAGATGACTGTGAGTTGACTGTGAGATGACTGTGAAATGACTTTGAGTTGACTGTGATATGACTGTGAGATGACTGTGAGCTGACTGTGAGATGACTGTGAGTTGACTGTGAGATGACTGTGAGTTGACTGTGAGATGACTGTGAGTTGACTGTCAGATGACTGTGAGTTGACTGTGAGATGACTGTGAGATGACTGTCAGATGACTGTGAAATGACTGTGAGTTGACTGTGATATGACTGTGAGATGACTGTGAGCTGACTGTCAGATGACTGTGAAATGACTGTGAGTTGACTGTGATATGACTGTGAGATGACTGTGAGCTGACTGTGAGATGACTGTGAGTTGACTGTGAGATGACTGTGAGTTGACTGTGAGATGACTGTGAGTTGACTGTCAGATGACTGTGAGTTGACTGTGAGATGACTGTGAGATGACTGTGAGATGACTGTGAGATGACTGTGAGATGACTGTGAGATGACTGTGAGATGACTGTGAGTTGACTGTGAGATGACTGTGAGATGACTGTGAGTTGACTATGAGATGACTGTCAGATGACTGTGAGTTGACTGTCAGATGACTGTGAGATGACTGTGAGATGACTGAGATGACTGTGAGATGACTGTGAGATGACTGTGAGTTGACTGTCAGATGACTGTGAGTTGACTGTGAGATGACTGTGAGATGACTGTGAGTTGACTGTGAGTTGACTGTGAGATGACTGAGTTGACTGTGAGATGACTGTGAGTTGACTGTGAGATGACTGTGAGATGACTGTGAGTTGACTGTGAGATGACTGTGAGATGACTGTGAGTTGACTGTGAGATGACTGTGGGTTGACTGTGAGATGACTGTGAAATGACTGTGAGTTGACTGTGAGATGGCTGTGAGTTGACTGTGAGTTGACTGTGAGATGACTGTGAGTTGACTGTGAGATGACTGAGTTGACTGTGATATGACTGTGAGTTGACTGTGAGATGACTGTGAGTTGACTGTGAGATGACTGAGTTGACTGTGAGATGACTGTGAGATGACTGTGAGATGACTGTGAGATGACTGTGAGATGACTGTGAGCTGACTGTGAGATGACTGTGAGTTGACTGTGAGTTGACTGTGAGATGACTGAGATGACTGTGAGATGACTGTGAGATAACTGTGAGATAACTGTGAGTTGACTGTAAGTTTACTGTGAGATGACTGTGCGTTGACTGTGAGTTGACTGTGAGATGACTGTTAGATTACTGTGATATGACTGTGAGTTGACTGTGAGTTGACTGTGAGATGACTGAGTTGACTGTGAGATGACTGTGAGTTGACTGTGAGATAACTGTGAGTTGACTGTAAGTTTACTATGAGTTGACTGAGCTGACTGTGAGATGACTGTGAGATGACTGTAAGTTTACTGTGAGATGACTGTGAGTTGACTGTGAGTTGACTGTGAGATGACTGTGAGATGACTGTGATATGACTGTGAGATGACTGTGAGATGACTGTGATATGACTGTGAGTTGACTGTGAGATGACTGTGAGTTGACTGTGAGCTGCCTGTGAGATGACAGCGAGTTGACTGTGAGATGACTGTGAGATGACTGTGAGATGACTGTGAGTTGACTGTGAGTTGACTGTGAGATGACTGTGCGATGACTGTGAAATTACTGTGAGCTGACTGTGAGATGACTGTGAGTTGACTGTGAGTTGACTGTGAGCTGACGGTGAGTTGACTGTGCGATCACTGTGAAATGACTGTGAGCTGACTGCTAGTTGACTGTGAGATGACTGTGAGTTGACTGTGAGATGACTGTGAGATGACTGTGAGATGACTGTGAGATGACTGTGAGCTGACTGTGAGATGACTGTGAGTTGACTGTGAGATGACTGTGGGATGACTGTGAGATGACTGTGAGTTGACTGTCAGATGACTGTGAGATGACTGTGAGCTGCCTGTGAGATGAGTGTGAGATGACTGTGAGTTGACTGTGCGATGACTGTGAGATGACTGTGAGATGACTGTGAGCTGACTGTGAGATGACTGTGAGATGACTGTGAGATGACTGTGAGCTGACTGTGAGATGACTGTGAGCTGACTGTGAGATGACTGTGAGCTGACTGTGAGATGACTGTGAGTTGACTGTGCGATGACTGTGAGATAACTGTGACCTACTTGTGAGCAGAATATGAGCTTCTTGTGAGCTTCCTGTGTGTGAGCTGTCTGTTAGTTACGTATGATTGGACGTCAGCTTGTTGTGAGGTCCGTGTGAGGTGGATGTGAGCTGCCTGTGAGTTGACTGTGAGGTCCGTGTGAGGTGTTTGTGAGCTGCCTATGAGGTTTCTGTGAGGTGTATGCGAGCTGCCTGTGAGCTGACTGTGAGGTCCGTGTGAGGTGTATGTGAGCTGCCTGTAAGCTGACTGTGAGGTCCGTGTGAGGTGTATGTGAGCTGCCTGTGAGCTGACTGTGAGGTCTGTGTGAGCTGCCTGTGAGCTGACTGTGAGGTCTGTGTGAGGTGTATGTGAGCTGCCTGTAAGCTGACTGTGAGGTCCGTGTGAGGTGTATATGAGCTGCCTGTGAGCTGACTGTGAGGTCCGTGTGAGGTGTATATGAGCTGCCTGTAAGCTGACTGTGAGGTCCGTGTGAGGTGTATATGAGCTGCCTGTAAGCTGACTGTGAGGTCCGTGTGAGGTGTATGTGAGCTGCCTGTAAGCTGATTGTGAGGTCCGTGTGAGGTGTATGTGAGCTGCCTGTAAGCTGACTGTGAGGTCCGTGTGAGGTGTATATGAGCTGCCTGTGAGCTGACTGTGAGGTCCGTGTGAGGTGTATGTGAGCTGCCTGTAAGCTGATTGTGAGGTCCGTGTGAGGTGTATGTGAGCTGCCTGTAAGCTGACTGTGAGGTCCGTGTGAGGTGTATATGAGCTGCCTGTGAGCTTGTTGTGAGGTCCGTGTGAGGTGTATGTGAGCTGCCTGTAAGCTGACTGTGAGGTCCGTGTGAGGTGTATGTGAGCTGCCTGTGAGCTTGTTGTGAGGTCCGTGTGAGGTGTATGTGAGCTGCCTGTGAGCTGACTGTGAGGTCCGTGTGAGGTGTATATGAGCTGCCTGTAAGCTGACTGTGAGGTCTGTGTGAGGTGTATGTGAGCTGCCTGTGAGCTTGTTGTGAGGTCCGTGTGAGGTGTATGTGAGCTGCCTGTGAGCTTGTTGTGAGGTCCGTGTGAGGTGTATGTGAGCTGCCTGTGAGCTGACTGTGAGGTCCGTGTGAGGTGTATATGAGCTGCCTGTGAGCTTGTTGTGAGGTCCGTGTGAGGTGTATGTGAGCTGCCTGTAAGCTGACTGTGATGTCTGTGTGAGGTGTATGTGAGCTGCCTGTGAGCTGACTGTGAGGTCTGTGTGAGGAGTATATGAGCTGCCTGTGAGCTTGTTGTGAGGTCCGTGTGAGGTGTATGTGAGCTGCCTGTAAGCTGACTGTGAGGTCTGTGTGAGGTGTATGTGAGCTGCCTGTGAGCTGACTGTGAGGTCTGTGTGAGGTGTATGTGAGCTGCCTGTGAGCTTGTTGTGAGGTCCGTGTGAGGTGTATATGAGCTGCCTGTGAGCTTGTTGTGAGGTCCGTGTGAGGTGTATGTGAGCTGCCTGTGAGCTTGTTGTGAGGTCCGTGTGAGGTGTATGTGAGCTGCCTGTGAGCTTGTTGTGAGGTCCGTGTGAGGTGTATATGATGTGGCAGCTGTAGATTCAGTGACGGAGAGTGACATCAACTTATACACAATGGAAACAAGGTAGATGTAAAACCAGTGAGAATACAATGACAGCCTAACACGTCTGTGGTGAATGGCATGTCAATAGACCAGGCCACCCACGTCAGCTGTCATCTACTGACTGTTCTAGTACACGGCACATACAGGATGTCACAGGGTCCCTGGACTGGTAGACGTGTCCACGTGTCCAACCCTAGTGTGCCGAAATGGCATAGGGACATATACGGAAATGGAGATATATAAATGTATATGATAAGTTCATTTAGCTAAAATATTGCAGGGCTTTATGCTCCCTGTGAGTTGAAATTGCACATTTTTGGGGGAAGGGGGAACCAAATTAACACAAAAAATCGTATTGCACATATTGGTTAAAACAAAATTAAAGTTAGTATTTGGTAAATATAATGGAACGATTGTTATGTGGTGTGTGAATAGTAAATGTGATGTTTTACGATGACGAAGCCCGAAGTCGAGACTCTGTCCTACTCTTTTTCGAAAGATTTCATATTCAGAGGTTACTTACACTACACAGTATCATTGGCAGCGCTGCACATTACAGACATTTTAATTGTTTGGAGTACCGCATATGCACAACAGCGATGACAACCATCCGGCCCAGACGGGATTCGAGCCCGCCGTACCTTCAGGCTACATATTCATAAGCTGATGATCCATATCGCCCAGCCAGTTCTTAATGTGCCTAATAATAGAAATACATTGTATTATGTATTTCTGCTAATAATAATAAACAGTAGGCATACAGACTATTCCGCCCTGCAAAGGCAAACAGCAGTTACTAGTTACTTGTAAAGTAAGCAGTTACTGCTGTTTGTCTTTGAGCTGCAGGATTCTCTTCTGCCATCGAGTACTGGCTTACTGACCGCAGTGCAAAGACAAACAGCAGTAACTGCTGTTTGTATTTGAGCTTCAGGATTCTCTTCTGCCATCGAGCACTGGCATACTGACCGCCATGCAAAGACAAGCAGCTGTAACTGCTTAATTCACCGTGCTCGGCCTCAGATCTCGAATTTCAGGGCTCGAATTTCGAATCCTGTGTCTGAAGGTCAGTGTCATCTCAATAATCTCACCATCCTCAGGAGCTTCTCTTGGTCCAGTTTAGCCTACATGTGCACAAATATGTAGCTTCTTACTTTTCAAGAAGGTATTTAGACTTACTGCTATTTGCTTTTAATAGATGTTGAACTGTTGGCATACATGACTGTTGTTTTCGCGGCAGTGTTATTCAGCACACATAATTGGCAGCGATATCACAACAATTTACTGGAAGCTCCGCTGGTGTTAGTTTCGCTTAAAGCGCGAAATAAATGTAACAAATGAAATTTAAATGTTTACCCATTTGAAGTTGTGTCTCGGTACCGCGACCCACAACTTCAAGTGGGTGAAAATAACGCTTATTTGTTTAATTTGAGGCCAACCATTTGCAAATCTGGATTCCTAAAGACCCATTCCATTCCGAATATCAGTGATTTTAATCGGCTAATAAGACATTGAAAGCGACTAGAGCTCCATGACTAGAGCTCCATTGTCCATTTATCACGTGGCATATTTTGAATAAAATTCATTGAATGACAAAGAGTGTAGCCCGTCACCATAAGGAGGTTCTGAATTTTAGTTTCAAATACTTAGGGGGCCACCATTCAATATCCGGGGGGGAGTAGGGAGCTGGAGTTTTTGTCGCGAGCAAATTATTTATTTCAAACGGGCTCGGCGGCGTGCTGAAAATTTCACATTTTATTACATATATGTTTACAAAGAACAGTTCTTGAAGTAAATTATTTATTTCACGTAGAGTCCGCCAGAAATTATTTATTTCGAAAAAACTCCAGCCAACCCCCCCCCCCCCCTGGAAATTGAATGGTGGCCCCCTTATGTATTTATTCTCACACTCTACGCAGTAATTGTCACCATGAGACGTGTATTGGTATCATCCCATATCGCACTTTAGCTGTAGTTTGAACTGCAATCTATGGCAGTTATGTCATGTGTAACTTGATCGTGTGAGAAAATACAAACGGTGTTCATTTTTCGTGCGATATGGCAAAAATACAGCACATGTCCAATGAATAAGGTGTGCGCCTAAAGGCTCACACTTTATTCATTGGACGAGTGCTGTATTTTCCCATATCGTACTAAAATGAACACCAATTGCATATCATAAAAATCGTTACATTTTTGTTCACGTTGAGACGAGAATTGCGGCACCAATTCACATCTCAAGATGACAGTAAATAGATGGGCGCAGGAGAGTTAAAACAGCACAACACTCTCTGCTGGCATGCAGCCAAAACGAACCAAAACATAGTGGAAAACTATTAATAACGGTTTCGACTTTAAATGATCAGACAGAAAATTCGTGTGAAAGAGAGTAAACAAAAATTAAGCATCTAATTTGGTACCTGTGATGCGTGCGATGCGTGGGTAAATGAAATGAATCGGGCTTTAGGGCACTTTTGTGCACATATAGGCTAAATTGGGCCAGGAGAACCTCCTGAGGATGGTGAGATGAGAGCGATGACATTGCCCTCCAGACACAGGATTCGAAATTCGAACCCTGAAGGTCTGAGGCCGAGTACCTCTCGGTCATGGAGGCTTCCCACAATAGTGAGTTTTAGGAGTGATGGGGAAGAAACATTTTTGTTTCTTTCAAACCACCGAGACCGGGAAACGAACTCTGGCGTGAAAGGCAGCGGTGCTAACCCAAAACATAGGCCCAAAAAATATGACATAAAAATCACCCCTTCACTAAAAGGTGTCTTCTTAAAAGACCTTTGAAACATTCAGAGAGCTTCTGTCTGTAATGTAACATTGGAGTGTAACTCTGAGTGTCACTATAACATTAGCATTCAGAAGGCAGTATAAAAACATCACTCAACTCACTCAGAACTGTCTCAAATATGTCCTGTATGAGTGTGGCAAGAGGTTTCTGCGACAATAATATACTGGCGAACAAAGCCAAAACGCAGTAACCGTTTACTTTTAAGTACGTAGTTACCGCCTTTTGGCTTTGCACGGCAGAATGCGTTGTGAGCCGCGATACTGTCAAAGACAAACAGCGGTAACTGCTCACTTGTAAAGTGAGCAGTTACTGCTGTTTGCCTTTTGATGACAGTGACACTGCCACAGGCGACAGTGGTAGTGTCATCCCCGTACAAATGGCATTGTTTGTATGCTGACAGTGTCACATGCAGGATGTCGCCACAATGCTGGTTTAATGCTGGGCCACCGTCGCAGACGGTGGGACAGAATTATTCCAACATTGGGTCGAATTCTGGTACCGCTGTTGTCGTAGACTAACAAACATGAGGCATTGACCATTAAACCAGCATTGGGTTAATGCCTCATGTATATAAAGGTACTTCGTGGAATGTCACAGAATCAGATATTCGCGAAAATTAAAACACGCGAATATTACCATATCTACAGTAGTGGGGATACGCCACCATTGGCTTGCCATAGTTTACTTACCATATAACACCACTGTCTGACTGAATAACACCCCTTTGTGTACCAGGATATGACACTACTGACCTACCATAGCCTACTTACCGCATAACACCCCTATCTGACTATGTGAACCAGGATATAGCACCACTGATGTAGGTGTTGTGCACATACAGTGCATCAAACTGTTCAAATGTATGGAGTATGCAGTGTTGTCTATGGTATTGCGCACCATAGGGAACCCTTGAAGTTATTCGATAAGAGTGTGGCATAGTCCGACTTCCTTCTGTCGCGATTCACTCACTCACTCACTCACTCACTCACTCACTCACTCACTCACTCACTCACTCACTCACTCACTCACTCACTCACTCACTCACTCACTCACTCACTCACTCACTCACTCACTCATCATAAATCATAAATGTCTTAGTTTGTTCTTCCCGATTCATTTGAATACCTATGTTATAGGTCTACGGTCACTCGAAATATTATCAGTCTTACAGTGCAGGGATCAACTTTAGACGTCAGAATCTGACGTCTACAGACGTCAGATTCTGACGACTAAAGTCGATCTCCGCGCTGTAAGAGTTAACCGCCAAATTGATAATGGAAATTTTTACCCACTTGAAGTTGTGGCTCGCTGACGCGATTCACAACTTGAAGTGATTGAAAATTATTAAGATTTGGCAGAATAAAGGTGAACAATACAGAAATATTGCCGATTCATATCACGCTGTAACTTTAACATGTTCAAATGCTGACATGAAATGTGCTGAAAAAATGTAAAAAACGAATATAATCGGAACCGGCGGTAAAAGGGTTAAAAAATAAAATTGTATGCAATTTTTTAAAGTTAAATATAAAGTTTTGGTGTTGGCCAATTCAATAGATGATAGATACGGGGCTATTCCATTGGGCGACAATTACCCAACATCAGTCTGGGCCGGCCCCGATGGCTCATTCGTATCGTCTGGGGCTTGCAACCTGGATGTACCAGGTTCGATTCCCGGATATTTGTCATCGTGGTTGTGCATATACAGTGCTCCAAACTGTTCAAAGGCTTGGAGTGTACAGTGCTGCCTATGGTGCTGTGCACTATGAAGAACCCTTGAAGTCATCCGAATGAAGAGTAGGGCATAGTCCCGGCTTCGGGCTTCCTTCTGTCGCGACATTGCCATGATTGTGCAGAAAGCGACGTAAAGCAATATTCACTCTGAACTTGGCTTAGCCCCAGGTAGGGCCCCGAGTCAGGCGATAGCCCGCGAGCTCTGCGAGCGGCGGCTTCAGGTAAACTTGGCTGTGCATTATCGGTCTGTTGTCTGTAATCATATTACGCCGAGGATAACTGTATACATCAATTATTCTGCTTTCAATCTTCATAGCGCGGGCCGGAGGGTTGCAAGATTTTTTTCTCACATATTATTTTTCATTGTTATCCCCCCCCCCCCACTTTCTTCAACCATTTGTTTATTCGCGATACGCATTACCACACGATACCGTAGGCGAAGGTGAGACCTTAACCAAATTATATTTTTGAAAGCAACATGAGGCTACATATTTTGTGTCTGTCAAATTGTAAGCCGGATTATTTTTTCACAAAATCTTCCACACCCCACCACGGCTTGAAAAATGTTACCCTCTATAAACCCATTGGCTTCGTCGTCTCATAATTTTATTACTTCGTGGAATGTCACAGAATCAGATATTCGCGAAAATTAAAACACGCGAATATTACCATATCTACAGTAGTGGGGATACGCCACCACTGGCTTGCCATAGTTTACTTACCATATAACATCACTGTCTGACTGGATAGCACCCCTTTGTGTACCAGGATATGACACCACTGACCTACCATAGCCTACTTACCGTATAACACCACTATGATTGCCATGATTGTGCAGAAAGCGACGTAAAGCAATATTCCCTCTGAACTTGGCTTAGCCCCAGGTAGGGCCCCCGAGTCGGGCGATAGCCCGCGAGCTCTGCGAGCCGCGGCTTCACATGTGGAGCTAAACTTGGCTGTGCATTATCAGTCTGTTGTCTGTAATCATATTACGCCGACGAAAAATGTATACATCAATTATTCTGTTGGGGAGCAAGCTTTCAATCTTTATAGCGCGGGCCGGGCGGTTGCAAGATTTTTTCCTCACATATTATTTTTTCATTGTTATCTCCCCCACTTTCTTCAACCATTTGTTTATTCGCGATAGGCATTACCACACGATACCGTAGGCGAAGGTGAGACCTTAACCAAATATTTTGAAAGCAACACGAGGCTACATATTTTGTGTCTGTCAAATTGTAAACCGGATTATTTTTTCATAAAATCTTCCACACCCCACCACGGCTTGATAATAAGAACATTTCGCGAAATTTTTTAGAATTTAGACCATTTGACATGTAGTAAATAAAAAAAAATGTTGCCCTCTATAAACCCATTGGCTTCGTCTCATAATTTAATGTCAAATGGTCTACCTTCTCAAATACTTATCAAAACTTCACGAGATTTTCAGGGTGGTCACGACATGAATGGAAAATAGTGTGTGTAAAATTTCATGACAATTGGTTGAGAATTGACTGAGCAATCCGCGAAATTCATTCACCACGGTTAATGTGAATCCGATTATATAGCTAACTCGCCACGGTAACCAATGTTGGCTTAATGCTGGGCAGATGATGGGTCATAGAGGCAGAGTCAGTCTATGCCAGGAAGGGATAACTGCACACAGTAAACTACTATAAAAATGTGTTGTTGCTGGTATGCTTCTATGACTCATCACCCGTATTTTCGTTCAAGTTACGATATATATTAGGCTTCGGATTGGTCGAGATGGTGATGTTTTGTTGCTAGTATGTTTCCATGACTCAGACACTCAGCCGGCCTGGTCTGCTTCTATCAACACATCATTAAACTTGTCATTTCTGGAACAAATACAGGACATAATGTCTGCAGGCATTGTAACTGGACCGCTCAGTTATTATTAGTAGGTGGGCCCCCGGTGTAAACACTGCGCTTTGGCTGCAATACCCGTGACAACTATACCCCAGTAACAAAATACATTTACATAGCAGTTGTACAACGTCGGCCCAACGTCTTCGACGTTGGTCCAGCATTGCTCAAATGTTATACAAGTGTTTTGTGTTACTGGTACTTTCGCTGGCACTTTCATCACAACCAGGGGGGCTATCCATATTGATTTGCTGTCGATATTAAATTTATTTAAATTTCCATCCAATTGAAGTTGTGTCTCGCTATGGCGACCTACAGCTACAAGTTACGACAATGTCAAGAAGTAAAATAGAATAAGCCATTCTCTGAAATTAAATTATCTAGCTATTTTTGTACATCATACTGCAGTGTGTTGTAAGCCTACCGTATTCTAATGTACGTTATTATACTAATTTAATTTATTCAGCTGTATATAATTATTTCACTGTATCTTAGACCTACTGTAATTTATTTGTCTTGTCGTATTATATTATATTATTCTAATGTATTTTTCTATGTGTCATTTTTCATTGTGAAATTGTGTCTCGCTAACGGTAGCCAGACCAGGGGCCGGTTTCACAAACTTTATGTGGACTAAGTCAGTCTTAAGCTCACTGATTGGTTGAGACGTGATCACGTGTTGATAGTTAAGACACATTTTTCTTAAGTCAGGCAGGTGAAACCGGGGCCAATGCAAAATGAAATGAAATGAAATGAATCGGGCTTTAGGCCACCTTTGTGCACATATAGGCTAAACTGGGCCAGGAGAACCTCCTGAGGATGGTGAGATGATTGAGATGACACTGTCCTCCAGACACAGGATGCGAAATTCGAGCCCTGGCGGTCTGAGGCCGAGCACGCTACCTCTCGGTCACGGAGGCTCCCCACAATACTAACTTTCACACGTGGATGGGGAAGAAACAATTTCGTTTCTTTCAAACCGCCGAGACCGGGAACCGAACCCCGGTCTCTGGCGTGAAAGGCAGCGGTGCTAACCACTACCCTAGGGCCCCCGCCCAGGGGCCAATGCTTAAACAGTCATCGGGCGGTTTTATGGTACGCTCGATTGGGACCCGCATATCCATGACCCGTGGATGGTTGGCCTATCCCGGGGGTATACATGGGTGTGCCCAGGAAAACAACACCACGCAGTTTTTAAAATCATGATTTTTCATGTCACGTGTTATATGCACAGAAAGTATGTGTGTGTGGGGGGGGGGGGGTGGAGGGGTAGGATCTCATAAGTCTACAAGCAATCTTGAAACATTGATACAATATCGGTTTAATCTTGGGCCAAGATTAAAACGATATTTGTTCAATATATTCCGCCACCAGCCAAGAAAACACAAGGCCTTCAACTGTTACAGTTTCAACGTTAGGCCAGCGTCGGAGACGATGGAACGAAGTTAAAACAATATTGGGTCAAAGTCTCGTGTTTAATCTGAGAAGCCAGTCCACTGACCCAGTGTCTGTTCAATGCTAGGCCACTGTCTACGACGCTGGCCCCGCATCAAACCGACAATGGTTCATCTTTGCTTTGTGAATTCATCCTCCTGCACAATCTCGCAGTCGACAGAATCAAGTGGGTGCGAACTTTCCTAAACTTATGTCACAGCACGGTCAAGGTCAAGCCAAGGTGAAAGCCCACCTGTCTGACCTCTCTAGGATAGTGACATTATTGACGCTTTAAGTGCCGTATACCGTTAACCCTTTAACCGCCAAATTATACAATTGGAATTTTCACTCACTTGAAGTTGTGTCTCGCTGACGCGATCCACAACTTCAAGTGAGTGAAAATTATGCAGATTTGACAAAATGGAGATGAACTCTTTTCAAATCTTGCTGATTGATGTCACGTTATGGCTTTAACATGTTTAAAAGGCGGTACTGAATGTGGTTATAATTAAGTGAAAACCCGAATAAATTCGGCACCGGCGGTTAAAGGGTTAAGGGCTTATTTTCTAATATAATGGAAATGACAGAAAGCTAAGAAAATCTTTACTCTAAGATGGCTACTGGGATCCAGCTTTGACTTTACTAGATTTCATCCCTTAAGGCGCTAAAATAATTTTATAAAAATTATGGAAGCCAAAGGGTTTATTTCAATTTGAAATCATCATAAATGTCTTAGTCAGCTCTTTCTGATTCATTTGAATACCTATGTTATGGGTCTACGACCATTAGAAATATTTTTAATCTTGCAGTGCGGGGATCGACTTTAGTCGTCAGATTCCGACGACTAAAGTCGATCCCCGCGCTGTAGGGGTTATTGGAGTTTTATGGATCGACCTCCTTTGTTTTCACCGAGCTAGCTAATACAATAAACTATCGGGGTGGGTTCTTATATAACCTTATTTTCACCAAGTGACGTCACTGCGTTTCACAGAATAGGCCCTATATGTGAGAATGCAACAACCTTTCCCTAACTCACATTTCTCCTTAGATCACCGCCGGAAGTAAACAACACCTGAGGGGCTGAAAAAACCCCATAAATATATTTCCGCAGCTTTCAGCGAAGAGTTTTTCCTAACTCGTTTTTTTGCTGAGCAAGAAGTAAAAAAACGTGTGAATGGTGATGAAGAAAACTTATTCTCTTCTATACCATCTGGTACAAAGTAGCTGTCAATTGGAAAAATGAAAATGAATGGGGTTTTAGGCCACTATTGTGCACAAATAGGCTAAATTGGGCCAGGAGTACCTCCTGAGGATGGTGATATGAATGACATGACACTGCCCTCCAGACACAGGATTCAGTATTCGAGCCCTGATTCTTTACGAGTGAGCGGGAAAGAAACATTGTGTTTCTTTGAACTTAAATCCCAGAGCGGGGTTCAAACTCGCGATCCCCGACTTTCCAAGCAGGCAGCTTTAGTCACTGCACCAGGGCCCTCGCCCTAACTGTCCCTTGGAGAGTATGGTTATGAGGATTACATTCCATGTGAAATAGTTTGTATAGTTTGTTTCAGACAATATCCTAGCGAACACGACACGTTGGAACAATGATGTTTTAATGTTGGGCCAGCGTCGCAGACGTTGGGCCAACATTAAAACATTATTGTTTCAACCTGTGGTGTTTGCTGGGTACAGGGTTAACCCTTGCAGTACTGAGAGATTTATATATAAACGAAGACAACAAAAGTGTTTTTTCCCTTTGAAATCATCATAAACGTCCTATTTAGCTCTTTCTGATTCATTTGAATACCTATGTTATGGGTCTATGACCATTACAAATATTTTCACACTTTCATTGCGGGGATCGTCTTTAGACGTCAGAATCTGACGTCTATTGACGTCAGATTCTAACGTCTGAAGTCCATCTTCGCGCTGTAATGGTTAAAGGTGTCACTTGGCAAAGTGGCAGAAACACCCTTTCATCACCAAATACTTCTTCTCTTAGATGTCTTTATTTTCTTGGATTTCTGACAATGGTGAAAGATTTATATATAAACAAAGACAACAAAGGTGTTTTTTCCCCCTTTGAAATCATCATAAATGTCTTAGTTAGCTCTTTCCGCTTTATTTGAATACCTATGTTATGGGTCTACGGCCAACACAAATATTTTCACCCTATCAGTGTGGGGATCGTCTTTAGACGTCAGAATCTGACGTCTATGGACGTCAGATTTTGACGTCTGAAGTCGATTACCACGCTGTAATGGTTAAAGGGTGTTTCTGTCACTTGGCAAAGTGGCAGAAAACCCTTCATCCCCAAATACTTCTTTTCTTAGATGTCTTTATTTTCTTGTATTTCTGACAGCGGTGGAAGATTTATATATAAACAAAGACAACAAAGGTGTTTTTCCCCCTTTGAAATCATCATAAATGTCTCAGTCAGCTCTTTCCGCTTCATTTGAATACCTGTGTTATGGGTCTACGACCAACACAAATATTTTCACCCTTTCAGTGCGGGGACCGTCTTTAGACGTCAGAATCCGACGTCTATTTCCTGAAAGATTTATATATAAACAAAGACATCAAAGATGTTTCCCCCCCCCCCTTTGAAATCATCATTAATGTCTTGTTAGCTCTTTCCGCTTCATTTGAATACCTATGTTATGGGTGTACTGCCATTATAAATAGTTTACTTTTTCAGTGCGGGGATTGACTTTAGACGTCAGATTCTGACGTCTAAAGTCGATCCCCGCGCTGAAGGGGTTAAGCGTTTAGCATTGACAATAATCATTTTATTTTATTTTATTACCGATCAAATCACTGATATTGGTCCCAGTGCTGAGAGGGTTAACCCTTAAAGCGCTGAATTAATTTATAAAAAAAACATCGCAACTAAAGGGATTTTTTCAATTTAAAATCATCATAATTAGCTTAGTTAGCTTTTTCCGATTCATTTGAATACCTATGTTATGGGTCTACGACAACTAGAAATGTTTTTACCCTTACAGCGCGGGGATCGACTTTAGTCGTCAGAATCTGACGTCTACAGACGTCAGATTATGACGCCTAAAGTCGATCCCCGCGCTGTAAGGGTTAAATAGTGTTTCTGCTACTTGTATTGGCAGTGGAAGTGACACTCTTTCATCTCCAAATACATCTTCTCTTTATAGATGTCTTTATTTTCTTAGATCTCTGACAGTATTATCACACGGGGATTTGTGTGATAAATATAAAAGAAAATAAAAGATGATGCTGTAGCTTAGACTGTTCATGATGCTTTATTATACAAGTATCCATGAGATTTACATGTCTAAGATGACATGGAGTGCAGCCGTTCTCGACGTCCTATAATGACAAGTGAGGTAGGGACTGACTGGGCGGGAAGAGTAAAACATGACCTTTATGTCGGGAACATGGGTTCCGAAAGTATCCAATCACACACTCCCTACCCAGAATTCAACTATACCGGAAACTTTAGCAGACAACAAGTTGTGCTAGTTTTACTGATAGTTTAACATAGAAAAGAGATGATAAATAACTAAGTACTTAACTTTGGAAAGTAATAATTATATCGTCGTCTTCAGTACGACACATGCTTTCAGTCCATGTGAAACTTGTAGTTAAAGTGACTTTCAGAAAAGTGTAAGAAATATAAAATTGATTCAGATTTTGATCAACTGGCCAAAACTTGAGATAAAAACGCTTATTATTAAAAAGTTAGCAAAGCTAGTGTTCCTAGACTTTCACTAGACATGGCAAATACATTACAGAAAAATCAGGTATAAAAGAGAATTAGGTAACGTTAATTATTTACTTATATAAAGGAAAGTTGCAAACTCAACAAACAATGCCATGGTCTCTGACCACCATGAATGATAGAGAGAAAAGAGTACAAATGAGAGTGCCAGAAAAGGGGTAGGGTGTATAGGTCAACGAGTAACATTGTAGCGGACTCACCGCTAGGTGGTACCTCTGTATAGGGCGATCCATATAGATCCAGAATCCCGGCAGCAGTGTATAGCTAACTGCCGTCTTGACGATAGTATAGTCAGGTGGTGGTGTGACTGGTCCGTAATAACAGAGTCAGATACAGAGTCTTTAATCATTGCCATTAGAAAAATTGTTTTGTATATGGATATAAACTTCTAGTGTACGAAACTTGTCTCCAACGGCATCAACCGATTGTTTTTATAGGTTAATTTATCATTTCAATATGATGATCCTCACATTTTTCACGAAATTGTTGATCTCAGCGTACACTGACTATACACCGGTGACGTCAGTCTATTGTTAAAACAGTAGGTTCGGATCTAAGAATCTACTGTTATTTTCCATACTGGCCCGGCGAGCACAGTGATTAGTATGCAGGTTTTACAAAGACACTACATGCCTAACGTTTCTTGGTTAACCACACTGACTATTTTATCTATGAATTATCGGAGCGCGTGTACCTATTTTGTGTATCTTAAGTCGAAGAAAGAACTCAATTACGATAGAATTACGATAGATTCGTAGATCTGAATATACTCGCTGCGGCGCCTCGTACATTCAGATCTACGAATCTTTCTCCTTGACTGAAACACAGCTTTTGTTATGCTGTCCATCTCTGACGCTGAACCATGTGATTGCATCAAACTCGACTAGTGCAGGGTGTGATGTGAACAGAGTGGAGGTCATCCGGTTATCACAGAGACGGTAAAGTCCTCTTATATGTTGCCAAGTATTATGACCTTTGAGGTCAGACATGACACTTACATTACAATATGTGTGGTGTACTGGTAATGCGGACCCGTGCAGGCCATGGGCGAGTTGTAACGGGGCCCTGTTAATGTCCGACCATTATTTTTACATTCACATCATTGTTGTTATGCTCATTATATAATTGTTACGTATAATTGAATTAATGAGTGGATGAATGAATCGACAAATGAATAAATAAATAAATGATGAGCAATGTGAATGAATGAATGAATGAATGAATGAATAAATGAAAGAATAAATGAATGATTTAATGAATGAATAAATGTATGAATGAATGAATGAATGAATGAATGAATGAATGAATAGGGCTTTTGGCCACCTTCGGTCACATATAGGCTAAACTGGGACAGTGGAACCTCCTGAAGATGGTGAGATGAATCACATGACATAGGCCTCTATAGACAAAGGATTTAAAATCCGAGCCCCGGCGGTCTGAGTTCGAACACGCTACGTCTCGGTAACATAGGTTCACAATATGAAATCTTTACGGCTGGGTGGGGAAGAAACAAATGTTTCTTTAAAACCTGAATGCTGAGATCGATGGATGAAATTCCGAGCTCCGCCGTGACAGGCGGTAGTACTGACGACTGCGCCAGGCCCGCGCCCCCAAGTGACGCATACCTCAGCAAACACGAGACATCGATTCAATCTTGGCTTGATGTTGGGCCAGCGTCGAAGACGGTGACCTGACATTAAGTCAACATTGGATCTATGTCTCGTGTTTGCTGGGACGTTTGCATGGACTTCCCAATGCCAATACAATGGCGATCAGTTTATCTATAAAAATGATATTTTGTGTCACATGCTTAAAAAACTCATTATCAGCGCATCACTATTTTTCCAACTTTATCTACAGTAAACTCGTGAATTATTGATTTTGTTGGCACATACCATTATGTTGACAACCGAGAGTCTTCACTGTTAAGTGATGCAACGCTTTAACCTAGCGCCAATTTATATTATTAAAATTTTCAGTGCAGAAAATCAAACATTATAGGCTTACGCTTAATTAATTTCAATTATTTGTCATCTAACTTTTCAGATATGCCTAGCATAATTTATTTAAATTATATATCATCTAAGTTTTCAGATCTAATCTATATTATAAAATGATATGGTAATGTGAGGCTCATCGGTAATGTTAACCCTTTCAATGTGTAGATCGACTTTAGACGTCAGAATCTGACGTCCATAGTCTAAAGTCGATCTAGGCCCTAAAAGAATTAAATATTTATAATGTCCGTAGACACATAACATATGTATTCAAATGAAGCGGAAAGAGCTGACTAACATGACTAAGACATTTTTGATGATTTCAAATTGACAAAAAAAAATCGTTTTGCGTTATATAAAAATATTTCAGCTTTGTAGGGTTTAGAGGTCTATACATTGGTTCTCATTTTTGCTGCTGATATGATTGTTATCTAAGAATTGAATAATATTCTCTCAATTCGATTGCGACCAGTTTATAAATACACGTGCATTAGGACACATTTGATTGGCGTTTCGCGTGTACGCAGACACTTTAGCTGTCATGATGGCCAGTGGGCAAACAGAATGAAATAGTGACAACAGAAATTCTGTCGAACTGTGACTAAAATCTACATGTAGCCCACAGGGCGGGATGCAAACGTCCGCTCCAGGGGCGCAGCCAAAACTTTGGAAAAGGGGGCTCGATGAAAATTTAGTGTCACTCCAAAATGATAAATTCGAGTGTGAAACACATATGTTGTACCCTTTGTGATGCTAAGACCGTATACACACGTTATCAAGCAAATGTCAGGTTATTAAGTAAAATATATCACTATACTCTATGACACAATTATCCGGAGTGCATGCTTTTCGTCGATTTCTCCGTCAATTCTGAACCGATTTCCTTGAAATTTTGCACAGGACATTTCCAAGTCATGTCCAAACATAGTTAAAAATTTACGAAATTATATTGAATATTTCAAAAGTTAGACCATTTGACATGTAATAAAATTCCAGAATTAGTGTGATGGGTTTATAGAGGGACGTCATATTTTCAATTTACTACATGTCAAATGGTCTGACTTCTGCATATAACTTTTTTTGCCGATGTTAGGACATGATTTGGAAATGTCCTGTACAAAATTTCCTGAAAATCGGTTGATAGGCCTAATTGACGGAGAGATCGACTAAAAACATGCGCTCTAGATAATTGTGTCATAGTCTATGATGATGTGTAACATATTTTGTGGTAGATGCTCAGTTAATCAAATAATCCAATTCAAGAGATGTCTATTTTTCATAAATAATGTTATTTTTCATTCATTTGAAGCTGGGAATTGCGTTAGCAATTCCAGCTTCAAATGAATGAAAAATACTCACAAACAATTCAGCAGTGCAGGGGTTAATTTTTCACCTAATAAAAGACAGTTCGAGGCACCGCCCGAATAATTTTTAAGTTGCAAACGCTGTTGTTCGGCCAAATTAGAGCTATTTTAGGCAATTTAATTTTAAAGAAGACGGGGGTCAGGGCCCCTGACCCCCCCTTTCTGGATCCGTGAATGCGCCCAGCTTCACGTTGGTTCAGTAAATCATCGCTGTTGGCGTGATTGTCCGTCACGCAAGGAATATTAGTTAAAAATCCACGACACCCGGAATAAACGGCAAGGAACAATACACTTAATAACCTTTGTCCTGGTTCTGTTCCAGCGCTGAGATCAATTATAATCTTTATTCGTAACAGTGGCGGATCCAGAGGGAGGGGGGGGGGGTGCGCCGCCGCTAAGTGACCTAAAACCCCATTCATTTCATTTTCGCCCTATGAATAAGAGGTGAGCCTTTAGGCAAACACCTTATTCATAGTGCGAGTGGCCAAGTTTAGCATATAATGTGCACAAATTTGACCTAAAACACCATTCATTTCATTTCGTTTTGCTTATATTTTAAGATTGAAAATTACTGGGCTGATTTCATTAGCTTGATAAATACTCACCCAAATTATCTATAAAAACTAATTAATATACTGATAAAAAAACATACAGTGCGTTCGACAAATTCGAGATTTTTAAATAGCGATATAATTTTCAAACAATTACAAATATTGTGGATAACAGTGGATAGTCTAGTTGATGAAATAATACATAAATGCATGCAAGCTACACACAATATCATACATACAATAGCTAAAGTCTGGTAACCATAAAGAAATAGGGCTCTATTGATGTACCAAAACTAAGACATAGGAGCACAATTTGTATTTGTTAAAAGATCTATCCTAAGATACCAAGTATCGACTGAGAATTTTTTAAGTGTGTTTTTCATCGAGGGTGTATTTTATGAATGGACGTCGTTCCCAGTAAACGACAGATGTTGGCCCAACGTCTGTATAACGTTGGGCCACCGTCTGCGTGGTTGGCCCGTGATTATATCAACTTAGGGACAACGACCCATATTAACCCTTTCAGTGCGCGGACCGAATTTGGACGTCAGAACTAACGTGTAAAGTCGATCCCCGCTCTCAAAGAGTAAAACGTTTGATAATGACCGTAGACCCGTGATATAGATATTCAAAAGAATCAGAAAGAGCCCACTAAGACATTTATGATGATTTCAAATTAAGAAAACCCTTTGGTCTCCATGGTTTATAATACACAAATATTTCAGCGTTACAAGGGTTAGTTTTGCTGTATTGGTATACTGCAGTCGCCAGTCAGGTGTTCTTCAATGGTAGTAGTAGAGAAACACGTCAATGTTGGGGTAATTTTGGGCCAGCGTCAGCGACGCTGGCCCAGCATTAAGCCAGCATTGACCCAATGTCCGGCCCTTGCTGGTGGTTTACTCTGGCGCCAACTAATCCCACACCTGAATATTTCCTCTGCTAGGAAACGAACCTCACGTTTGATGCTCCAGAGCGAGGTCATAACTTACACCCTATCAACGCTAGCGACGACTATATCATTTTTAGAATCATTTTTTTCAGCGTGTCAAATAACGGTTCTCAGGGACGAAAATTGTGTTTTATATGCAAAAACTACTATATTTAGTCTTAAATTAAACAAATATCAGTATTTGTATCCATTTGAAGTTGTGGATCGCGGTAGCGAGACACAAATTCATGTGGATAAAAAATAAACTGGGTAACTTGGTGGCTAAAGGGTCAGGAGGGTTCACTACTCCAAGTCACTATACATATTAAATCATACTAAGGGTATTTCTGTTTGTTGTCTGGGCGCAGGGGAGGGGGGAGGTGAGGAGGGGGGATTTTATTTTTATTCAAAATATCTTCTTTTATAAACCTAAGTACATAAATTTTAAAGACAATTTTATATATCAAATCATGCAGAATATGAGTAATAATTCGTCACTATATATATTAAATCACACTAATGGTATTTCTGTTTGTTGTGTGGGCGCAGGGGGGGGGGGGTGGTGAGGAGGGTTTTTTTATTTTCATTGAAAATATCTTCTTTTATAAAACTAAATACATAAATTTTAAAGACATAATTATATATCAAATCACGCAGTAGAAATGAGTATTAATTCGTCCTAATAGCGACTCTCCAAGATGTCATCAGATAGATAATAATTATTACCCGGTGTGACTGGGCCGCCTAACTCATTTACTGCGCGAGGCCCAGTCACACTGACCGCCATTTTGTTTCCACAGCCAGCTGTGTAAAAACGACACTCGCGCTGCCTACCACAAAACTCGGATGTCATGAAATTGAGACGAATATTTTAAAGGCCTACGAAAGCTAGGCTATTTTCAGCAGACGTAAACTTTTGATCGTATTAGAACTATAACATTTAAAAGTGGAGGTCACTGTGTCAGAGCCTTGCGATGTCATCAGGGTAAATAATTATATAGATATTTATAAACGACGGGAAGTTTATGTGGACGTATGCATCATTAAAATAAACAGTCCATTATATTTTATAGTGCATCATATGAAAAAATAGAAAATGGTGTAAATACATGTACAAGATCAAATGCTTTAAAATAAATAAAAGAAATATACATGTCAATTTTAGATATTTTAGATCTCGGTGTTTATGAAATCAGGTAATTTTCATTCACCCCACGAGGAGAATCGCTGCAGAAATTCACACTTTGAAGTGTATAAACACGAGAGGAAAAAGCTGTCTGTTAGGACGATTATATAAACAATATATACCACTGATATACCACTTTTCACATATCATATTTGATTAAAATTTACCTAATTAGGACTGATGAAATAAGCAAATCTTTGAAAATAAATCAACCCTTTCAGGCCTGAATTTACCATTGTCATCTCCATCCACTACAAGCCGCGAATTGCTGCCGCAATTCTCGGCTTGTAGTGAATAAAGATGACTTGAAGTGAGTGAAAAATTAAAGAAAATTGACATGTATTGGTAAACCAGTTTAATGGAAATTTTCATTCTAAAACCCTTGTTTGTAGGATAATTAGGTCTGTATTCAGGGATGTAAAATGATGTTTTAATGCATCGTGGGGGCTTAAAGGGTTAATAAACAGATACAGCCATGTGACGGGTGTATCCTTGTAGGGAGCCTCTGTGACCGGGAGGTAGCGTGCTCGGCCTCAGACCGCCAGGGCTCGAATTTAGAATCCTGTGTCATCTCATTCATCTCACCATCCTCAGGAAGGTGTGAGTTTAGCCTATATGTGCACAAAGGTGGCCTAAAATCCCATTCATTTTTTTCAATTTATCCTTACTATACCACCTTGTTTTCTTTGCGATATAAGTTCAGTTAGCAGTACAGTACAGTACAGTACAGGTACGTCTAGGCCGGGGTGTGGGCCCACCTCGTTATCGCATTGTTTAATATCTACCTATGGGGCGTGTACGACGTACATGTGGTGGATTTATTCGTATATTGATTGCAAAATGGGGCACGGCCGGGTCAAAAGGCGCAACCAGAACCAGTTTATTAAGTGGGTATATGTATGTATGTACCATATATACACGGGCCAAGGTGGACTACTCAGAGAGACACGTCCCCAAAATGCGGCACAGTGTTGGGCCAGCATCGCAGACACTGGCCCAACACTGTGCCGACATTGGCCCAACCCGCTCAGTCACCAGTGACACTTCAAATTTATATACTTGTTGATCAGATATCATCAACGACTGATCTTGGCACACGAAGTATCGATATTTCTGCGGGCTGGTGGAATTAAACAAAGACGTCTTAATATGTTAATATCAAGTTTGATTGGTTATATTTATACCATAATCTGGTCAGATAAGGTCACATAGACCTGATTGGAGGTTGAGATTTGAGGTTTTAGGACCCGTTTTGGTATCGGTCGCTGGACTTTCTCTGCGTGCCGCGACCACATTAATCAACCATGGGTTCACCGATTAACACTGCCATGCAAATGCAAAAGGCAGTAACTGCTTACTTGTTAAGTAAGCAGCTACTGCCTTTTGGCTTAGCATGGCAGAACAGCCTACCTGGCCGGCCCGCTATGTATGTTATCAGGTTATACGCCCGTACTTGTCCTATATGCCGGCAATAAATGATATACGAAGTCCGGGGATGCACAATACCACGCAAAGACAAAAACAAGTAACTGTTGACTGAAATGGTCAGCAGATACTGCCCACAAGACACAAGAGAACAGTCCAAACAGGCGCCTACCTCAAACCAGCTTATTGTAAAATATGCAACTCCATCCTCCTTATAATCGATTCACAAGCGCGAAAATAAAACTATTATTTTCAAAATAATATTTTTATTATAATAAGACTTAAAAAATATGTACGTCCTAATATGGACAAATTTATCAGTTTATACAACTGGTTAGAGCCAACAACAAATGGATTTTAATAAAATTGGCAATTTATTTTCGCCATGCCTTCATCTGTTCATGTTACGGAAAACATAAGTAGGCCCTATTGGACTGATGTGGCCTCCATAATAGATAACAGTTCCACCCTGCATTATATGTATGCAGTATATACTGTAGCCTAATAGCCACGTTGTAATGCCTTGGTCGAATTAACTGTCACGTTGCTATAGTCAATTGTTCTAACTGGTGTGATATAGGCTACTATGAAAAATAGTAATTTATATTCGTGAATGTCATAGCGAAATTTGCCATTTTAGATGCTCTTTGTGTTAAATTTGACTGATATAATTGTGTTTCCACCCACTGGACGTTGACACTGTTGTTTTAATGTTGGGCCAACGTCGAAGCTGACCACACGATGTTCAACCCTTGCAGCGCTGAAATATTTTTGTAAAAAACATGGAGACTAAAGGGTTATTTACAATTTAAAAATATCGTAAATGTCTTAGTTAGTTCTTTCTGATTAATTTGAATACCTATGTTATGGGTCAATGGCCATTATAAATATTTTACTCTTTCAGGGCGGGGATCGACTTTAGACGTCAAAATCTGACGTCTACAGACGTCAGATTCTGACGTCTAATGACGGCCCCGGGCTGCAAGGGTTAACCAACGCTGTATCAATGTCACTGACGTTGATTCAACGCCAGAGACACTGATGTAGCGTTGGTTAAAAACTTGATGTGAAACGACGAGTGGGTGTTGTCGTGTGCAGACTTTGCTTTGAATTTTCAAGGGCTGTGGTGTTTTCACGCTTCGATGACTTCCATATTTCGTTGTTTTGTGTACACAGTGGGTTTACTTGTATAGCTGCCCGCTGTATCGTCAACTGGAGCTCTATCTCACTGGAGGAAATGCCGTTCCCTTTGAACAGTTGATCGCATTTCAACAATGAAAAAATCGGAATGAATATAATTTTTTTGAATATGATGCGAAATGTTCAATCATTGATTGATATGGTTCAATAACAACTACTCTTAACAAGTTTTAAGTAGGCCTAATTCAAAACATATTGCTAAATAACAAAATCCGTTTGGAATTAGAGAGTTGTAGGCCCCTATCTCTACCTTATTTGGGTAGAATATAGCACTGAAAGGGTAGGGCCTACAATATTTATAGCCTATAATGGCCGTTGACCCATAACATAGGTAGGCCTGTTCAAAAGAAACAGAAAGAGCTAACTAAGACATTTATGATGATTTCAACTTGAAAACAACCCTTTGGTCTCCATGGCTTACACAAATATTTCAGCGTTGTAAGAGTTAAAATGAAAATAACTGAAATTTGTTTGAAATCAGTTTGAAATTAAAGGGTGGCATCTGCTATTTGAGTATAAGATACGAGCCTTTGATGTAAAAAAGTGTGTTGATGGTGACGAAAAAAAAACTTTTGTCGCTTGGTTTATACACAAATATTTCATAGCGAAGTCCGTTTGAAATCAAAGGGTCACATGCCCTTATTTGGTTATAAAATAGGATCCTTTAGGGCCCAATGTGAAAAAGTGTGTTGGAATTCTCGTGTCACAGGTTACTAAGCCAGGGCGTGAGCGATGCCGCTGTCTGAGCAATCCGTGGATCAATGTACACGAGATCCTGGTATCGCAAAGTGACCTACCCGCCCCCCGGCCCCCGGTCTGGCCAGCCCGGCCTGCCTGCACGGCCGGCCGGGCTGGCCAGACCGGGGGCCGGGTGTCGGGTACACGCCCACCCACAGTCACAGTACACTGTCTAGTTTCAATACCTGCCAACAGATGGCTCAACTAGTTGGGCGGCTCTCGCTCATGAACCATTGTCGTAAAATGTACTCACCTGGCTGGGACAACCGATCAGTCACACAATGGCGGGCGCGAATAATCATCACTTCCAACCGGTTTATTATATGTTTATGAAAAGACATCTTATGCTGTTTAATAAACCAATGCAAATGCCTATAATCTTCACTATTTTTAACAATAAAACGATGTAATGTTATAACATAATTAATATAAAGATTCCTAAAATATATAAATATTTTCCTTCAGTTATTCAATTATTATCATCATGGTTAAAACATTCTTACACCATCAAAATATATGAATAGGAAAACTATTATTATATATTCCTATGCCAAATAATTGTTATAATCGATGTATTATGTAATTGGCCAAATTCTAATAGTTTTTTTAAAACTACATAATATAACTAGCACACAATTAGATTACTTAGGCCTACACTGATTAAATGTATCTACAATTGAAACAATAAATCAAAGCAACATTTCGAAATCTTCAACAACTAAGTAACATATACATACATGTAGGTCTAATTTATATTAAGATAAAATGCATAGCACCATGATTTATATTAATTCGATTGTGACAGTTTTGCAAATGTTATTAACTTCCATATACCCGGCTAAGCCAAGCTACTCACATTGCGTGGTGCTCGGCCCCACTGACCGCCATTTTTCAACAGCTGCCAGTGTAAAAAAGACAGTGACTCTGCCTACCGATAAGACGGTAACGATGTTGGCCCTAGTCAGCTAGCGCGCTCTGGTGATCACAGTAGAGCCAAGCCCGCTAAAACATGGCCGTCAGTGTGTCAGAGCCTTGCGATGTCATCAGGGTAACTTCCATACATGTTTACACAGTAATGGAACGGTATTTATAACCTGGTACTACATAAATGAGATATAATATTTTTTATTTTATTTTAAGCACTGTCAATTTGTTCAGGAACCACTGGTTCCTGAACAAATTGACAGTGCTTGAATTCTAAGAAAACACATATATAATGGGCCTTGAGGCGCTTAAAATGCTTGTATAAACCATGGAGATTTGGGTGGCCCTCGCGATAGCGGTTATTTTTAATCTTAGCGAGGGTCTCCCAGCCATGTAATTTTTGGTGAAATAAACGTACTTCTCTCTCTCTCTCTCTCTGGAGACCAAAGGGTTTTTTCCATTTGAAATCATCATAACTGTCCCAGCTAGCTTTTTCTGATTCTGGCGCCTAAAGTCGATCCCCACGCCATGAGGGTAAAATAGACCCCTAACATTGGTATTCAAATGAAGTGGAAAGAGCTATGACATTTAAGAGATTGAAAAAACCCTTTGGTCTCCATGGTTTATAGAACAGTATTTCAGGGTTGGAAGGGTTAAATTCCCAGCAAACATGAGACGTCGGCCCAACGTTGGTTTACTGTTGGGCCACCGTCTACGACGTTGGCCTAATAGTAAACCAGCGTTGGGCCAACGTCTCATGTTTGCTATGATTAGTGATGGTTAAATTAACTCTCTATTGAAATTACTGCTGCTTATCCTGTTCTCCTTGAAAAATGTTCAGATAATCCTTAAAATGTCCCTCGTGTTTGTCACTGACAAAGTTTGTTGAAGTTCGAAATCATAGACTCCTGTTATTTTGTTTTCAGTGAGAGGTTGCTCTAACCTGCACCATGGAAAACATAGATGATGTGGATGCTGGGGACGCTGGGCCACAGCTTGACGCTGCTGGCACAGAGGACAATGCTTACGAGAACACGAGAGGAGGGGACGATCTCCAAGAGATCGGGCTCGAAGACACGGCCGCGGAGCCTGAGGACGCGCAAGGCAGCAGTGATAAGAGAAACAAGAAGAGCAAAAAGAGCAAGAAAGAAAAGAAGGAGAAGAAGGAAAAGAAAGAAAAGAAAGACAAAAAGTGCAAGAAAGTAGAAGAGGATGTTGAAGAGAGCAGAGGAGAAGATGATTTTTCTGGTGCGCCAGTGCCTAGACCCGAACCCGAGCCCGAGGCCGAGGATGACGCGCATGATGGTGGAGCACATGATAATAGGTCAGGAGACGAAGAGGCGGATCAAAAGTCACAAACGGAAGCCAGGAAAAAGAAAGCTAAGGAAGAAAAGGTGCGCGTTTGTTTATGATTACTTCCCACCAAGTCTATGATGTTGACCCAATGCTGGTTTAATGTTGGGCCAGGGTTGGAGACGAAGGACCATCATAAACCCTTTCAGTGCGGGGACCGATTTTAAACGTCAGAATCTGATGTCTATAGACATCAAAATCTGACGTCTATAGACGTCAGATTCTGACGTCTGAAATCGATCCCCGCACTGAAATAATCAAATATTTATAATGGTCGTGGACCCATAACATAGGTGTTCAAATTCGAAGTCAAATTCAAAAGAAGCGGAAAGAGCGAACTAAGACATTTATGATAATTTTAAATTGTAAAAAAAAACCACTTGGTTCTCTTGGTTTATATAAAAATATTTCAGCTTTGCAAGGGTAAAATCAACTTGAGATCAGCGTGACTTGTTTGCTAGATTACACATGTTCACTTTGTATAAATTAAAGGCCAAGGACTCACCCCACAAAAAATAATAAAATTAATATTGTCATAGCTTTCTCTTTTTTCTATAAGAAAAGTTATGATCATTACTTTTCTAATGGAAATGAGATCAAGTTAAGATAATCGTAACTTAAGATTCTTTTTTGGTGGTGGACCACTGGGCCCATCACACACACAAACTTAGGAGTGAACTGATCTTAAACTTTCTATCATTTCCATTTTCCTCACTTTATTAACGGCAGTAAGAGCAAGTTAAAATGAGACAAATGTTCAGATTTTAAATCAGATTTTAATTAAGATGATCTGAACTTTCTCTAATTCCACATCTCTCATTTCGCATCGGAAATGAGATGTGTTGAAAGCCCTATACGATTTATCATTATATGATAATATCTATATTTAACTGTTTAAAAGAATATTTATCATAGATATCTTTAAATATATATAGACTAGATATATAATTGACTAAAAGATAGTATTAGGCATGTAATATAACAAATGCTATAATAATCATTTCCAGGGACTGAATTTATAACAGTTGTCTATCAGTCACGAGTGCGGTTTGTTGATGCTCACGGTAACCTAATGCGCACTATCCCCACCTAACAGTAAACTAGTTAAATGATTCTGTGCATATGAAGTTGACGTGAGCGACATCTATGTGTAGAGAATGGTTTGAATATAAATACTGCAGATTCTCAGAAATCATAGGCGTTAACTTGAATCGATGTTGGTTTAATGTTGGGCCAGCGTTGCAGACAACAATAATCTAACACAGTATCCTGTTAACCAACACTTGTCAACTTCAAAAACGGCCAAATGGAAATATGTAAAAATGGAATTAGCTGTAGACGTTAAATCTTTAATTTAAATGCGAATTCAATCAGTGAACCATATAGAAATAATAATAAATCTACTTATATCGGTACCTTACTGGTGAAAGAGGCCACATTGTAAGGTGGCAGTTACACCCTTCCAGCAGTAAGGGTGCGATATGTTGTTTTTGCGTCACTATAAGGTTTTTGTGTAGCGTGTTATAATTACCCTCCTGCAGGTTCGATACAATGTTAATAAATACTATCGCATTGAAATCTTTACCGGGTGTATATCTTCATACGGCAAACCTATAGATATTTTCACCCGGGTCAACGCATACCTACTTGCATCTATCCCCGAGTCAAACGTTTGAAACCAAATTTATACACTAAAATAAAGTTTATTTTTACCATCTCCAAGATTTGCAATAAGGATAACTTTAATAAAGATAGCTTTAAGAATAACTTAAGGATACATTTGAGGTTAAGCTATGTAATAACTTTAAGCATACCTTAAAGATAACGTAAGGAAAATTTTGCGAATAAGTTTAATAAGGATAACTTTAACAAATTAGAGCTTCAATGCTTATAAGGATGATTATCTGCCTTTCATTTCAGAGAAACGTGAGTGTTAACAGCATTGAGAAAGAATATACGTTCGCCATCAAGAATTCCATTTTGGGCAGACACGTCTTCGACAAGGTGAGTGATCAGCTGGTGCGGTAGGCCTACAGGCGGGGGCGCTAGTACCGCTTCCTTTCACGCTGGAGTTCAGGGTTCGGTTCCCGGTCTCGGCGGTTTGAAAGAAGCAAAAATGTTTCTTCCCCATCCACCTGTAAAACTCAGTATTGTGGGGAGCCTTCGTGACCGAGAGGTAGCGTGTTCAACCTCAGACCGCAGCCTCAGACCGTCAGGGCTCTAATTTCGAAATTTGTGTCTGGAGGACAGTGTCATCTCATTCATCTCACCATTCTCAGAAGGTTCTCCTGACCCAGTTTAGCCTATATGTGCACAAAGGTGGCCTAAAGCCCGATTCATTTCATTTCATTTTGTAGGCCTGATTTAGTCTATTTCTAGACGATCATGTGACCAGTCCTAATAACAACTTAACTTTGAGAATATCCATCAGAAACGTTAAGATTATTTTCACTTTTTTCCATTAGAAAAATATTCTCTTAACTTTTTTGATGGAGATGAGAGAAAGTTGAGATCTGAATGTTCAGATTTTGGTGAGATATGGTTATTTCTACTAAGCTCGACTCTGAACGTAGCCAGAACTGTGCAAACATCAAAATACCATACATCAATAACTATTTAGACATAAATCTTGGACTGCAGGTGTGTTAACTCTTTGCATACCATAGGGCGCCGTTGTGCTTTGTTTTTCATATTGTAAAATTCTATGGACCCTTTCACCGCTAATGGTGACTACAAGCCGCGAATTGCTATCTTGGTCGTAGTAATTTAAATTTTCAGGAAAGAAAGGATACCTATTTTTTATGTGGATTCTTTCACTGGAAGGTAAAGGGTTAGAGGGTTAAATACGCCCCCGAATCAAAGGGTTAACAAGTTCATTTATAATTACAGGTTGTCAAAAACATAGACATAAAAGAAGTCTGGTACTTTGGGCTCCAGTATACGGACTCCAAGGGAATGAACACATGGCTCAAGCTCAAGAAAAAGGTAGGCCAAATAAAATGAATGAATGAGTGAATGAATAAATAAATAAATGAATGAATGAATGAATGAATGAATGAATGAATGAATGAATGAATGAATGAATGAATGAATGAAGGTTCTCCTGGTCCAGTTTAGCCATCTTCAACCATCAATTTATGTGCAGTACGCAAACACCTTGAATCCAGAATGTACTGCTGTGCGTACACACTACAAATATCTCCAGGCTAATCACATCGACTACCAACAAAAGTGCCATCTGACCCCCCAGTGAGACCTTATGCAGTGAGGCTACAAAACTGCTGACGTCATTTACCGCCACTGATTAATATTTATGTTATCATCACCCCTCTCTCATCTACATGTCTGGCCTGCATGTGTTACCTGTATGTGGCCCTGGTGTACTGATAAGCACCACCTCATGGGAAGCCAGAACTAGTGAATTTGTCCGAACAAAATGCTTCTTCCCTACTACTCGTAAGTAGTCAATATGAGGGGACGCTCCCGTGACCTAGAAGTAGGCCTAGCGTGTGCATAAATGTGCCATAAAGCTTTATTCATTCATTCATTCATTCGGGGGGGGATGGGTGTCACCTCCTCGTGGTCCCCCCTGGGCAACTTCTTAGAAGGCCAAGCACTCCAAAACGTTTTTTGCCTTTTGCCTTTCATCGAACCAGGTTCTACTATTTTTTTGACGTGAAGTTTTTTGTGTTTGTTTTCCGGTGGTTCAGGGTTTTTCACTGAGGTTGTTATGTTTATTTTCGAATAGTTTTCAGTTCAAATTCTTTATATATTCTTTATATATTCATATTTATATACTTTATATAATTTTTCATTGTACTTGTGGTGCCTTACAGTGCTCTCACGGATTATGATCGCTCTGTCGTGCTAACTCTCGATGACAGACCCGATCCCCAGCTGTGGGGGCATTGTAGGTCTACTCATAATTCCTCTATGATTTGTTTTTTTTTGTGTTTGCAGTGGTTTCTCTTTGGCATCCTGGCGATGGACGGGATGTCCGAAAGAAACCATTGCCATATAATTATTTTTTCACTTCATTATTTCAAAGGTTTCTCTGTGGCATCCTGGCGGATAATGCAGCATGTCATAGAGAAGCCATCGCCGTACAATTAGCCTGTGGTGACTTACGGGGTCCTCACGGTTCGTGATCGCTCTGTGATGTTCTTCAATATCACATACCTTATTACCAACTGTGGGGGCACTGTAAGTCTTTGATTTTTGGGAATTTTTTGTGGTTTAATGATTTCTCTGGCCATACTGGCCGAAAAGTGAAGTAAAGAAGACATTTACTTACTTACTTAATGGTTTCTCTGTTCATTGTTTATGTCATTCATATTTATGTCTAAATGGGTTTACTTTTTTTGATTATAGTATATAGTATTATAGTATATATTATATATTTGTTTTGACAATGACACTGTTTTGACTTAGACTTGTAGTTTTTACACAATCACTCCAATTTCATGGAGATATAGTGACTTGAAAAGTCGTTCATTTTATAATCACTTCATATTTTACATTATTTATACTGATATTTTTATACCCATTAAACTGTGTTGTAGTGCAGGCGCTACAACATGTCACCAGACTCGTTGTATATAGGTGCCAGGAGCATCGTCATCTTATCATGTCAAACACTTTAAACTGAATATTATAGTACGAACATGCTTTTATTAGCTTTGTCTTTCCTCTACTACTTTAACTATACAATATGGGATATTGTAATACCTGGAATTTTAACTTAAATGGCCATACGGGCCGAAAAGTGAAGTAAAGCAAATATTTTACTTACACACTCATTCATTCATTCATTCATTCATTCATTCATTCATTCATTCATTCATTCATTCATTCATTCATTCATTCATTCATTCATTCATTCATTCATTCATCTACTCATTCATTTATTTATTTTTCATTCATTCATTCATTCATTCATAAATTCGGTCATTTATTCATTCTTTAACTATATAATTATGCACGTTAAATCAACCAATTGACTGAAAACAGAATATATATAGTGAATAATAAAAGTAGAAATGGGAACGTCAACTATGGCTGCTTAGATGTGTAGTTGTAGGCCTTAAATCTTGAAACTTTTATATACGTTGGTAATAAAATTCACAAATCTACAACATCATCAGCAACTTGAAGTTGCCGAGACTCAATTTCAAGGTACTAAAAATTAAATTTCATAGCTCAAAGGGTTAAAATAAATTTAAAAAAAACTGTCACTATATGTACAGCTGTAATTACAGGTGTTTGCACAAGATGTGGGTAAGAAGAGGCCAGTGATGCTGAGATTCAGGGCTAAGTTCTTCCCAGAGGATGTAGAGAAAGAGCTCAGGGATCCCACAACCGTGGTAAGTGTTTGGCTAATGTCATCCTGTTATCGCAACGAGAGACTAACCGCGTTACTCCCCGCCCCCGCTGCAAGGTAGACTTAGTCTTGTATAATTATGTTTGGTTATTAACGGTTTTCAAATCGTTGGCTTATCTAGAAACAACAAGTCATACAAAACTCTTTGGTAACTCTTGTGATCTTCCCTCAGCTGTCCAATAGTTCAAAATCGTAACCTTTGTCTTTCACTTATAAGAACAGTTTTTTTGTGAGTTTAAAATGAATGATTTGATTTGCATTTGGGCATTTTATATAATCAAGTGACTATTCACATTGATATTTTTAAATCCGTTTTATCAACTGGTTATTGGGAGCGAGATGGCTGTTTTAACTTGACATTTGAAAATATTTGGTCTCAAGTTAATTAAATAAGAATATTTTTTACCCACTTTAAATTGTGGTCGTGGTAGCAAGACACAATTCAAGTGGGTGAAAATTTGTTCTCGCCCTGTGGCTGTGATTGGCCTACGTGTGACCAAGTCTTGATAGTTTCGCACTCAAACTGTATTAAAAATAGGCCATGCATTAGACCAATCAGACGTCAGATTCTAAGACGTCCAGAGTCAGATGTCTAAAGACGGTCCCCGCACCGAAAGCGTTAAGCAGAAATGTTACTTGCTCAATTCCTTATCTTTTTGACAGAGGCAGTTTTTCCTGCAAGTGAAGGAGAGTATTCTGAGCCAGGAGATCTACTGTCCACCGGACACGGCTGTCCTCCTGGCCTCTCTGGCTCTGCAGGCTAAACTGGGCGACTACGATCCTGTCATATATACCACAGGCTTCCTCAACGACGAGGTCGTCCTCCCACAAAAGTTAGTAGGCCTACTGTAAAAGTCACATTAAATCTGTCACTTTTGCGTTGCATGTTTCTCACTAATTTCTCAGGCAATAATCATTCATCTGATTGTCAATATATTTGGCAATCATTATTATCAACTCTTCTGGCATCTACCCTGAAAATTTCAAAAATATTGTCTTCTAGTTTTAAAGTTAGATCATTTGACATGTAGTAGATTTCTAATTATGAAGCTCCCCTATAACCCAATAATTTCATTCACCTTTCATCTCGAAATTCCACTAAATGTCAAATGGTCCAACCCAACGCTGGTGGAAGTTGACTCTGGTTTATGGATCGGGGCGCATTAAATAATTAAAGTATTTGCTCAAATGAACAGTCGATTGTTTAGCTATGACTGTGTAATATTATAGGTTAAACTTGTGCATTACCGGCAGTTTAGAGTGCCGGTTCAATGCTAAACAAGATACACCTGGCGAGCAGAGAAGAAACTTTGATATGCACCACAGAACAAGGTAGTCCAGCTAACACCAGAAATCAGCCCAATGTTCATTCAATGTTGCGCCACCGTTTGCGACGCTGGCCCAACATTGAAACAACATTGGCTTAACGTGTTGTGTTTGCTGGGAAGGTCATTGAGGCCAAAAGTGACTGTACTAGTGACCAGTGCAGCGTTCTACCAGTAGAGTAAGTATTATGGGGGTGGTGTGGGGGCTCTAATGTTCCCCACAACATCCTTTTTCTAGTATTTGTTGTGCTTGCATATACATTTTATATCAATTTTCTTCACTCATTTACGTGTGAATATTATGTTGTTATTCAGGGTTTTAGATCAGTACGAGTTATCCACGGAGCAGTGGGAAGAAAGGATTGTCAACTTTTACAAGGATCACAGAGGCATGTCACAGTAAGTGGACATAAACTTTTCAAGCTTCATTGTCACATTTATCACACTCTGTACAGTGGTTTTCACCATGAGGCGTATATTGATATCAGCTCATATCGCACTCTAGCTGTAGTTTGAATTGCAATGTACGACAGTTATGTCATGTATGACCTCATCGTGTGAGAAAATACAAACTTTGTTCATTTTCGTGTGATATGGGAAAATGCAGCACATGTCAAAATTAATGACGTGTTCGCCTAAAGGCTCACACTTTATTCACTGAACCAGTGCTGTATTTCTTCTTATCGCACTCAAATGAACACCGTTTGCATATCTTATTCACCACGTGGCTTATTTTGAATAAATTTCGTTCAATAATAAATGGTAGACTCCGTCACAATAAAGTCGTTCTGGGCTTTAGTTTGAGTTGTTATACGCGGGTATTTTATATAAAAAAAACCAGTCAATTTTCACCCAAATCACACTTCAATGTGAAACAAAGTGAAAGTAAATAGCCTATGTACAGGGTTAATTAAACCAGGTTTATACAAGATCTATTCGCAGTAATTGTCGGGGAAATCTGAAGATGTACTGCTATATAATTATATATTCTCACAATCTGTGTAGTGGTTTCCACTGTGAGACGTATATCGGTATCAGCCCATATCACACTCTAGCTGTAGTTCGAACTGCAATCTATGTCATGTGTGACTTGATAAGAAATGACAAAATACAAACGTTGTTCACTTTTTGTGCGACATTGGAAAAAACAGCACTCAAACCTTATTCATTGGACGAGTGCTGTATTGTCCCATATCATATTCATATAAACACCGTTTGGATATCAGGCCCCATGACGATGTAACGCTAAATCAACGTCGTGTACCAAGAGAGGATACCCTGTTGCATTATCATAATAGGTAATTCACTTTAACCAATCACTGGGCGTTATTTAACCAAGTTATATTCTGGCGAAATGACGGAGTGAGTGTGACTTCGAGTCGAGTAGAGCACAATATTTGGACGACATCAATTGAGATTAAATTTGAAGTAATTACAAAAAGCAGCAACAATTTAAAATACATATAATAAGTCCCAAACCATATTCTAGTAAAGGTTTTTAGCTGATTCATTTATGTAAGTAATAAATATCTAAAATAATTCAAGTTATAATTTTTTTTATCACTGCGTTAAATTACTTCCTTTGCGTATAATTTGAATCAGAACCATTCTAGCACATTCAATCCCTAAAAGTGCGGGATCAGTCTTCCGCACTCTTTGATAAAAATAGAACCTAATTTGACTTGATATTTCTCCATACAGACATGAGGCGTACATAGCGTACCTCAAACTGGCCCAGGATCTGGAGATGTTTGGAGTGAATTATTTTGATATTAAGAATAAGAAGGGGACGGAGCTGTTACTGGGAGTGGACGCTTTAGGCCTCAGTGTCTATGAAAAGGACAACAGGTCGGTAGAAATATGAAATTTTCCCTGTAAACACCATTGTCGTATTTATGCACCGCATAGGTGTAATATATAAAATAAAAGGATTTTACCGTTTTTTTTATTATATTTATTTTTAACCAAATAAATATAATAGAAAAAGGTAAAATCCTTCACAATATGGAGGGTCAGAGACCCATCCCATTGAGGAATTGTAAAATTAAGATTATCTTAACTTTTTCTTATTTTCATTAGAAAAGTTAAGATCATCTTAAGTTTGAGACTCTGAGTGGGATGGGCCCCTGAGCTTTGATTTTATATATTGCCCTTGATTATTTTATAGGATTAAATGGAAACAAAAAGGATGGTTTATACCACAATTCAAGTGTCATAAAATGTCAATATTTGCCTTACATTTTACAGTTTCAAAAAATATTCGAGTTAATGCTCCCTACTTTTTATCCATGTGTACATGTGCTAAACTGCATACTGTAAAAGCAAACTGATTTAGCAGAGCATATCTTTTTATATCAATTTTTGTCATCATTTAAATAAATAGGCATGAAATAAAAACAACATTTTTCATCTGGTTGATATTGAAGCTTAATGTATTCCACAAACAATGTAATAATCGGAAAATATAGCCTACATTGCAGTGAATCAAAATGCACCTTTACAAACCTAGCTGACTAAACGTTTCTTTGTTTGGCAGATTCAGTCCTAAGATAGGATTCCCCTGGAGTGAAATACGCAGTATATCATTCAACGACAAAAAATTCACCATCAAATCCGTGGACGAGAAATCACCGGTGAGGGTTTAAACTATCTGCCCAATGCTGTTTCAATGTTGGGCCAGCGTCGTAGACGGTAGACCAGATTAAAACACCATTGGGTAATGTTTCGTGTGTACAGGATGGCTGGATCTAGACTATCTGAGTTATATCCTAGTCAACATGACACATTAGCCCAATGCTGTTTCAATGTTGGTCAGAGTCCAGGGGCAGATCTAGCTCTTCAGTGAGGGGGGGGGGGAGATTTGAAGTTTGACAAAAAAAAATTACTGTAAATGGGTGGAGGGGCCCGCCCCGGGGAAATTTTTGATTTCCAAAGGCTTTCTCATGCAATCTAAGGTATTTTGGGCACTGTGTCTCACTCATTATGTTACCAAATCATAAGGAAACTCCTAAATAAGGTGATTATTTTTTTCTGGATCCGCCACTGGAGTCGTAGCCCAACATTGAAACAGCATTGGGCTAATGTGTTGTGTCTACTGGATATTTGTCTTGAAAGCGCCTCATCCTATTAAAAAAAATCTTTTTTGAAAAATACCCCACTCTGTTAATTATTAAGCGAAAATATTTTATATAAACCTATGTAAAACGATGTGCCATTTACCCTATGCGCATATATATATTGTACTGTACAGGTAAAGGAAACGACAACAACGATAAAAAAACATTAAAACGTGATAAAAAACAAACCGACAAACAGAAGCAAAAAAAAAACGAAAAAAAACAAACAAACAAAAAACAAGCAAGCAAATATATAAAAAAAATAATAATAATAAACAAACAAAAAAACAAACAAACAAACAAACAAACAAACAAACAAACAAACAAACAAACAAACAAACAAACAAACAAACAAACAAACAAACAAACAAACAAACAAACAAACAAACAAACAAACAAACAAACAAACAAACAAACAAACAAACATAAAAAAATAATAAAAAATGATCAAGCAAACACAACATATAACTGAATCTATGAGATGATTCTTATTTTTCAGAACTTTGTTTTCTACGCGTCGCGGGTTCGAATCAATAAGAGCATTCTTGGCCTGTGTATGGGCAACCATGAGCTGTTTGTTCGGCGTCACCGACATGACACCCTGGACGCCACACCTTCTGTAATACACCATGGCGGCACAGAGGAGGAGACACCTAGCAGGTGAGAGCTCCTATAGGCACACACGATGTCTTCAGTATAGGATAAAGCCCGAGGAGCTCTACATTCTTAGCTGGGAAAAGGGTCGAGGCCGAAGGCCGACGCCTTTTTCACAGCTAAGAATGTACAACTCCGAGGGTTTTAACTGACTTAAAACACATCCGACCATACATTCTTAGCTGTGAAAAGGGTCGAGGCCGAAGGCCGAGGCCTTTTTCACAGCTAAGAATGTACGACTCCGAGGGTTTTAACTGACTTAAAACACATCCAACCATAATGATGATCCCTCATCATCAACATCTCGGTCACACCTGACCGATTTTAATACCACAGGCCTACCATGATAATTGATCTGTACTAGGTCAAAAATAACTCTCCATTCCCGGTTCAGAATCTAGTGGTCTAACAAAGAAAATAATGTAGTGGTGTGTTTTAACGTTGAATCAACGTCAATGACGTTGAATAAACGTGTGTGTCTAGTGTGCACGTGTGAAAGTTCCCCGAGTCACAGTATATATATAACTCTTTTGTGGTCATTGTAATTCAATGACTTTAAAAGCGTTGATTAAAGTTTATATATGACAGATAAATAGTTTGGTATTCGTCAAAACTATTGATCTTATAATGGATTTTTTCATTTTCCCACCTCAGTCAGAATGGCTATGTTATTGGTCTTATTGGTTTGTTTATTTGCTTATTCGTTTGTCTGTCTGTCTATCAGATTACTTGGAAAGGAATACACAGATTAGCTCAATTTTTTTACCAGAGGTGTATCTCGGGACAAGTAACAACCGGTTTGATTTTGGCGATAATCCGGAATATTAATTGTGGCGAAGGTTTGCAGTCTCTGACTGTCTAGTTATTATTATTCCGGGCGATGTATTTTTTACAGGCATAAGCTATAGGTCATATTCTTTTAATGTTATTTTTGATCAGCCTAACTTTCTGTAAATTTGAAAGCTACAGTAAAAATCGTATTTTTCTGTGACACAGTTAGCGCATGATTTTCGCAAATTTCAAAATCAATTTTGAATCGATATTCATGAAATTTTAAAAGCACTATTTTCTAGACCTACTGCAATTTCATTAAAATGTCATAAAAGTCTTGTATAGTTTAAACGTTAGTCTTTATAACATGTAGTAAGATACTGAATATGACGTCACTCTATGAGCCCATAAACTATTCAGTTCAGAGAAATCAGCGAAAACATTTGGTACTGTCAAAAGTCATGCTGACTCACGTTGACTTCCCAGACGCTGGCCCAACATTGAAACAGCATTGGGTGAATGTGAATGCCCCGTGTTTGCTGGGTTTCGGCATGTTTGGCAGAGAGCAAGTAAAAAAACTTGATGCTTAATACACAGTTTTATGTACAGAGGGACATGCTGCAGCGTTAACAATATATACAAGAAAAACAACTCAACTTCAACAGTGAAAATTCATCTACTTCGTATCCACAATATAAGCCCATTCAATTCTGTGATTCGCGTCTAAGCGAATCAATGCTCTGCGTGCAGTCACGTGGCGGCACGCTCGAATCATGCCTCAGATGAGGCATAAGACAGCAACTAGTCAAGACAAAGTAACCAGTTAGGCAAGTCAGAGGGGCTGTTGATTCAGAGAAGTTAAAGGAAGGTATCTCGGCGAGACTCAATGGCTGAATACCTCCCTTCATCTTGTCAGTGATAGGCATAACATTATTATTGGAAGATACGTTGGCTCGATGCCGGTCAATTATCTAAGATGTTGGGCCTGCATCGCGCCAACTAATCATACAGGAGACAGTGTTGGCCCAATCATTATACCATCTGCACTTGGCTTGCTTGTCTTTGACCATCGACTAACCCCGACAACTGTCGTCAATAAGAACAAGGCGTTGGCCCAACACTGTGTCAACGTTTACTAACCTGTCTTTCGTTTATATATATATATATATTATACATGTAAACACCCATCCGAATGACAGCCCGGGGTGACTTTGACCGGACATATAGATGTCCATCCGAGACTGCCGCCGAAAATACAATATGTATTCCTGCTATTATCCTCTTTATATTGTTTTTGTCGTCCAGAGTGAGTACATATAACAGACCACCAGACGGGAGTCCTGAGATGACAGAGAGACACGTGGCTGCCACCCCTCCCCGCATAGACAGTCCTCAACAGACTAGGATCAGTCACGTCCCCCTCGTAGAGAGTCCGCAGCAGACCAGGCAGATCACTCACATGCCTCCACAATCACCAGAACCACCAGGTAGGTCACCATAGGTATTAACAACACATATAACTTGTATATCAACAACTATATTAACAACTGGTATTGACAACACATATAACTTGTATGTTGTCTTCCCACCAGGATTCTATATGGTATTCCATTTATACTAGTTTCAGAGGTTCTTCTCTGCAAAAGAAAACAGCAGTAACTGCCCACTTACAATAAAGCAGTTACTGCTGTTTGCAT